>SJYT01073221.1:401122-457869 GCA_006410635.1 Cephalophus harveyi | reverse complement strand
TTGCGACCCCATGAATCGCAGCACGCCAGGCCTCCCTGTCCGTCACCAACTCCCAGAGTTCACTCAGACTCATGTCCATCGAGTCAGTGATGCCATCCAGCCATCTCATTCTCAGTTGTGGTTTTAAAAATATATTCAGGAAAGTTACTACTTTTTGGATATGTTCAGGAAGTCTGTTGACTCTGAACTCCTTTCAGTGATGACCAGTTAAGTGAGGTTTTGGAAGGTATATATTAAAATGGGCATGGCCTAGTGTTTGACTGATGAATGCCCTCTTGGGATTCAGTTCAGTTCAGTCACTCAGTCATGTCCGACTCTTTATGACCCCATGGCATGCTACCCCACCCCATAGCATGCCAGGCTTCCCAATCCATCACCAATTCCCAGAGCTTGCTCAAACTCTTGTCCTTTGAGTTGGTGATGCCATCCAACCATCTCGTCCTCTGTCATCCCCTTCTACTCCTGCCTTCAATCTTTCCCAGCATCAGGGTCTTGGGATTCAGTGACATATAAAGATTGGTTGTGACTCTTTTCTAGGTTCTGTGGTGGGCAGGTAATGATTGGATGGACAGTTTTCTAGGGGTTAGTTTCTAGGTGAGCCTGGAGCTCAGGTTAACTNTCATCCCCTTCTACTCCTGCCTTCAATCTTTCCCAGCATCAGGGTCTTGGGATTCAGTGACTTATAAAGATTGGTTGTGACTCTTTTCTAGGTTCTGTGGTGGGCAGGTAATGATTGGATGGACAGTTTTCTAGGGGTTAGTTTCTAGGTGAGCCTGGAGCTCAGGTTAACTTGCGTTGTGAAGGATGACCTTCCTGGTTGGGCAGAGCACCACTTTTGTGTCTCCTGACTCGGTTTACCATGACCATTGTTAGGTGTCATGAATTGTCTTTAAAGAGTGACCGAGACTTTTGCCTTCCAGTTTGGAATGTACTGCTGAACCCCTGACATGTAAAGCCATCCGTCTTGGCTGACAGCTTGGTCAGGGACTGCCTAGCCCCAGCTGAGAAGGATGTAACATGGTCCTGAGGAAGAGGAAGAGAAGTTAAGAACGGGAGCCATATGGGATGATGAAGGAAGGGGCCACAGTAAGTCTGAGGCTCAGAGAACAGGGAAGCAAGGGAGCTTAGAGAAGAGAAAAACAAGAGCAGGGAATTGTTGCTTTGACTCAGGAAGCTACTGGAGAGCCCCAGCTGACCCAGGGTGGCCGTAGTCCATTTTGTATTTCAGTTTACCTCAAATATACATGCAAAATATGGCACTAGAAGATATTAAGAAGGTTTCCAAAGAGTCTGTGCCCACAGGAATTTCAGTTTGCATACACAAAGCCCTGTTTAAAGAAGACAATGAATCTCACACGTCTGCCATCCCTCTTCCTGGAAGGTTTGCTCTGTACACATCTAGGGGCTGAGTCCATTTTCATGATAACTACTTATAATCTGTGAAAGGAAAATGCCTTATGGAACACACTGTTGGTGTTTTTAAGTCATGGAAAAATGGGAAAAACTCTTTCATAAATTAGTGTTGTTTTTCCAAGCAAAATTTTTCAACTGTGTAAGAATAATCACTCCTATCTTTATAAATGTGACATGAGATAATCCACAAATGTACACACCCGAAGCTCCCCTCCACACACACACAAACGTGCACACATATGCACACACAAATGTGCACATGCATGCACACTTGTACACAGAGATGTAGTTAGTGATTATAACTTGGTCAGGTTGGAACAAAAGCAACAGACGTCTCCCTGTCACCAAGCAGACACCCAGGGCTTGTGCCTCCCATCAGCCCCGCTAGCAGCAATTACACAGTCCATGGGTGTGATGAGCTGCAAACTAAACATTTGTAAAAAGGCTGTAATTAATGCAATTAGCTATTTACACGATAGCCCATAATGAATCCAAAGGCATCTTTATTGACTATTGAGTAAATAATCTGACATTAAAAAGTCAATGATCTGCGAATGAAAAATTTTCTCTCAGTTTTTTTTTTTTTTTGAAGGAAAAAAGATGAAGGAAAGAAAATTAAGGAAAAGAAGAAAACAAGCAAAAATGCTCAGCAAAGATGTCATGGCATAATAGTCCATTATGCCTCCAATTGAGCCGTCATGAACTATCAAAGAAATAATTGCACAATAGACCATAATGGCTTAATCGTGTCAACATCTTTGCCATTTACATATTTTTTTAATCAATGGAAATTAAGTACAAAAATGAGTCTTTGAGTTTCCATCCTGATTTTACCTTTGTGATTGGGGGTGGGGCGAGGCTTGGGTTCTCCCTGTCACCTTCAAGGGAGTTCACTGGATGTATCTGTTGCTGGCTTGGTTGGCAAGCATTGGAAGGGCCCTGGAGGGGCCCAGACCACCATGCTGCTGGGGCCGGAGGATGCATCACTGTGCCTTGCTGGTCCCTGTGGCAGAGTCAACAGTGGGAAGCTCTGGTGTTGTCCAGGTCCTGGTATGAACTGGCCTCCAACCTTCTGCAGGAACACAAGCTCATTCTCTCTCACTCATGCCTGCCTTTCTGGTCCCAGCCGTTTGTCATGCTTGCAAATATAACCATAAGCAAGGCATTTCACTCCAAAGAGAAAACCAACCATTTCAGTGGCTTGACCTCTGACCCACTCACCATTACCTTGGTCCACACTTGATTTTATTGTGGCTCCTCCCACTCAGGGTTTGACTACTATAGCTCAATGGCCTCCTGGGGTGAAAAACAATAGTACCAGCTGATCTGCCTCTTCCTCACTTTTCCTTCTCTCTGTTACCTGCTCTTTTGGGTACAGGATTGGTTCAGTTCAGTTTTGTAGGGCACAGCTCCTCTGTCCCTCAGTTCAGTTTAGTCGCTCAGTCGTATCCGACTCTTTGCGACCCCATGAATCGCAGCACGCCAGGCCTCCCTGTCCATCACCAAGTCCCAGAGTTCACTCAAACTCACGTCCATTGAGTCAGTGATGCCATCCAGCCATCTCATCCTTTGTTGTCCCCTTCTCCTCCTGCCCCCAATCCCTCCCAGCATCAGAGTCTTTTCCAATGAGTCAACTCTTCACGTGAGGTGGCCAAAGTACTGGAGTTTCAGCTTTGGCATCATTCCTTCCAAAGAAATCCCAGGGCTGATCTCCTTCAGAATGGATCTCCTTGCAGTCCAAGGGACTCTCAAGAGTCTTCTCCAACACCACAGTTCAAAAGCATCAATTCTTCGTGGCTCAGCCTTCTTCACAGTCCAACTCTCACATCCATACATGACTACTGGCCCCTCCTTAAAGAACCCTTACTGCAGGTAGGCAATCATGGATCCATATCTATCCAATATCTATCACCTATCTACACATATACATACACAGACAAGTATATATATATTATTTTCTTTTATTTTGTTTTAATATTATATAATTTTAAATCCTGATATTCATGCTTAAGGGCTTCCCAGGTGGCGCAGTGGTAAAGAATCTGCCTGCCACTGCAGGAGACACAAGAGACATGGGCTCGATCTCTGGTAATATCTATCACCTATCTACACATATACATACACAGACAAGTATATATATATTATTTTCTTTTATTTTGTTTTAATATTATATAATTTTAAATCCTGATATTCATGCTTAAGGGCTTCCCAGGTGGCGCAGTGGTAAAGAATCTGCCTGCCACTGCAGGAGACACAAGAGACATGGGCTCGATCTCTGGGTAGGGAAAATCTCCTGGAGTAGGAAATGGCAACCTACCCCAGTAGTCTTGCCTGGGATGGACAGAGGAGCCTGGTGGGATGCAGTCCATGGGGTTGAAAAGAGTTGGACACGCCTGAATGACTGACCACCAGCAGCATTCATGCTTAAAGCTGCAGTGGGCAGAGAAAAGCAGGGCGAAAGAGGCACCTTGGAGGGAGACAAAGTTTGTCATTGTCCTCTGACCGTTCGAGGCACGGATGCTCCGTGCAGTTAGGGCAGGTGGCAGGAACCAGTGGCAGCTACTCTGGAATCCTGAGAGAAGCTGAGAGTAACCAATCAGCCTTCTCTCAAAGAGTTTAACCCATAAAAGAGATAACATTAGCTGACATCTGTAGAGAGCTTTGTATTTATCAAATCCACTAACATACTTTTGGGGAAGGAAATAGCAACCCACTCCAGTATTCTTGCCTTGAGAATTCCATGGACAGAGGAGCCTGGTGGGCTGCTGTCTATAGGGTTGCGCAGAGTTGGACATGACTGAAGTGACTTAGCAGGAGCAGCAGCAACATACTTTAATTCCAGTTGCTTCTCAGGACAAAACTCATTGGCAACAGTAAGAGTAATAATAGCCATGAAATACCTAGCAGCTCCATGCAACACTGCACCCTACATGGTTCTGACATTTGTTCATCACAGTTGCCAGCACGTGGAACATCCCCTGCGGCTCAGTAAGATTTGAGTAAGTATTTCCTGAATGACTGAGTGAATGCAGTCAGCCACTTTGAGATGTAAATCTCCAATTTACAAATAAGGAATCAAGCTCAGAGAGGTATATGAACTTGTCTGGAGTTGCACAGCATGTCAGTGGAAGACCTAGGCTTTGAAATCGGATTTTGCTGCCTTTCAAACCTGAGCTGCTCTCCCACCATCTTATAGAAGAAACAACAGCTTCAGGCTATTTCCCAGCCCTGGGACGTCCTGCGAGTTGTGTTGGGTCTGTAGGTGTTTGTTTCCTGAGCCAGGGACCCTGACCAGATGGAGCAGCTGGCTCACCTCCCCACACAGCCTCCCTCCTGAGAAAACTATATTCTTTCTTCAATCCTGTGGAAGGTGACAAGGGCTGATGGGATGAGAGTCCTGATTTGTGGGGGTGCGGGTGGATCTGAAGTTATTAGCAGGGTGGGGGTGGGGTGTCTGGAATTCCTCTGTGCAACCAAGGAGGGCGGGTCATGGGCAGGATGATTTGTGCACCTGCATTTTTAGGGAACTTCTCAGCTCTTCAGGGGCTTTCCCCTGGTGAATGTGCAGAAATCAATTCTCTCTTTTTATTTGGGAATACAGCTTCTTTATTTGGGAGATTCTGATTCAGGGGGGCAGGGATGGGCTCTGTGGAGGAAGAGTAGGCCTGATGATGTAGGTGCTGAGTTGTGTTTCCACCGTGATGGGGCTGGGGTGGCTTTGCCTCCTGAGGAGTAGCCAGGGCCTCTGTGTCACTTGCTCCAGATATAGGTGGGCCAAAGCCGGTGAAGCTTGCCCAGCTGCGGGGGGACTCTGGCCATCTCAGCATTTGTGCACAGACTCAGGGCCCTCTGGTTCACCTTACGATACCACTTTTGTTCCTATTCACACACCCGAGGTGGAAGAAGGTGAACCACGCTGGCAGGGCTCTGGCATTTCTGAGCAGGGCTGTGAGTTTTTATACTTTTCTGGCCCACAGTGCCCCTCAGCAGGGGCCCTATCTGCACCACCCCTCACTGGCCTGATGGCTTTCAGGCATTGTCGTCTATGCTGTTGATGAAACAAAACGAAGCTGATTGCTGCAGGTGACTTGGGGCAGACAGGAGTAGGTATTGCTACCAGTACACCAAGAAACCATTTATCAAAGTTTTATCTGATCTGAAGCTCTGGATTTATTTATCAGTCACTGCTTACAAATGGCATCAAGCCAAGCCCTGTCTGAATGTGTCTGGAGCCAGCTTTGCTCCTCCAAGGAGTTGCGGCTGGTGTGGACATGGCCTTGAGTAGCCTAGCAAATCAAGTACCCTGAGGGTGGGTGTCCACAGAGGATTTTGCCCCAAGCAGCAAGAACCGGGAGTGATTGGGAGATGGGTGCTTTCTTGGTGAAGACAGTCTTGGGTATGTGTGCCTCCGACTGGGGACGGAAAGCACAGTTGAATCCCAGCACACCAAGGACTTGCCACCTGGTGGGAGGAAGGTTCTCAGGAAAAGAGGTGGGTGGATGGTCAGAGTTCTGAATTACTTTATCAAGAAAATGTGTTGACGAGAGGGTGCCCAAACCCCTAGAAGACTGGTGATTTGAAAGCATGATTCTGAGGACTTCTTGTGTAAGATTTTAAACTCAGTAGACAGAAAGATACACAGATTTGCCTACATATAAAATGAGCAAACAACACTCCCCGCCCTCAAACAACTCCATCTAAAGGAATACCATGAAAGTGAAAATTTTAGTCACTCAGTCATGTCGGGCTCTTTTCAACCCCATGGACAGTAACTTGCCAGGCTTCTCTATCCCTGGAATTCTCCAGGCAAGAATACTGGAGTGGGTAGCCATTCCCTTCTCCAGGGGATCTTCCTGACTCCAGGATCAAACCCAGGTTTCCTGCATTGCTGGCAGATTCTTTATCATTTGAACCATCAGAGAAGCCCACATAGGCAAAAAAAAAAGCCAGTGTTATATTGTAAAAAAGAAAAAGTTTTGCAAGGTTTATTTTATAGACCTTTTATAAGTGATACAAAATAGAGTTTTTGTCTTTTGTGATGAAAACAGGCATGATTTACTCTCCTAGCAACTTCAAAGCATATAAAACAGTATTACTAGCTATAATTGCCTACAGTACATTATATCTCCAGAACTTATTCATCTTATAATTGGATGTTTGTATGCTTTGACCAGCATCTCCCCATGTCCCCCACCTTTACCCAGTAAGCACCACTCTACTCTCTGTTTCTATGAAGGGGAAGCATTCTGTTTAGAAATTTTATGGAATTTTTAGATTCCACATGTAAGTGATATCATACAATATTTGTCTTTCTCTGACTTATATCCCTTAGAATAATGCCCTCAACATTCATCTATGCTGACGCAAATGGTAAGATTTCCTTCTTTTCATGCCTGAAGAATATGCTGCTGCTATTTAGTTGCTAATTTGTGTCTGGCTCAGCGACCCCCTGGACTGTAGGCTGCCAGTAACCTGCCAGGCTCCTCTGTCCATGGGATTCTTCAGGCAAGAATACTGGAGTGGGTTGCCATGTCCTCCTCCTCCGGGGGATCCTCCCAACCCAGTGATCGAACCCAAGTCTCATGCATTGCAAGCAGATTCTTTACCAGCTGAGCTATCATGGAAGCATATATATGTGTGTGTGTGTGTGTGTGTGTATCCATTTGTTGGTTGACAGGCATTAAAGTTGTTTTCATATCTTGGCTATTGTGAATAATGCTGCAGTGAACATGGGGATGCAGGTACCTCCTTGGGATCCTGTTTTCACTTTCTTTGGCTCTTTCATTACCTTGAACTAAGAATCCATGTCCAGGTCTAACTGTTGCTTCCTGACCTGCATACAGATTTCTCAAGAGGTAGGTCAGGTGGTCTGGTATTCCCATCTCTTTCAGAATTTTCCACAGTTTGTTGTGATCCACACAGTCAAAGGCTTTGGCATAGTCAATAAAGCAGAAGTAGATGTTTTTCTGGAACTCTCTTGCTTTTTTGATGATCCAGCGGATGTTGGCAATTTGATCTCTGGTTCCTCTGCCTTTTCTAAATCCAGCTTCAACTTCTGGAAGTTCACGGTTCACGTATTGCTGAAGCCTAGCTTGGAGGATTTTGAGCATTACTTTACTAGCATGTGAGATGAGTGCAATTGTGCGGTAGTTGAGCATTCTTTGCCCAGGCTTCTCTGTCCATGGGATTCTCCGTATAAGAATACTGGAGTGGGTTGCCATGCCCTCCTTCAGGGGATCTTCCCGACCCAGGGATTGAACCCACAACTGCATCTCCAGGATTGCAGGCAGATTCTTTACTGCTGAGCCAGCAGGGAAAGCCCCTTTTGACTGGTATGGAGTGGTAATTCACTGTGGTTTTGATTTGCATATCTCTGATAATTAGTGATTGAACACTAATCCTGTATCTACCTGTTGGCCTTATGAATGTCTTCTTTGGAAAAATGTCTATTCGGTTCTTCTGCCCATTTTTAATGAGTTTTTGCTATTGAATTATATGAGTTCCTTATATATTTTGGATATTAAGCTCTTATCAGATGATTTGCAAATATTTTACCCCATTCAATAGATTTTCATCTTGTTGATCATTTATTTTACTGTGCAAAATTTTTTTTTTTTTTTTAATTTAATACAGTCTCACTAAATTTGCTTCTGTTTCTTGTGCTTTTGGTGTCATATCTAATAAAATATTGCCAAGATCAATGTCAAGGAGGCTCCCCATTATGCTTTCTTCAAGGAGTTTTATGTTTCCAACTCTTATGTTTAACTCTTGAATTCATTTGGAATTGATTTTTGTGAGTGGTGTAAGGTCAGGGTTCAACTGCATTCTTCTCCATGTGATTATCCCCAGCACCATTTATTAAAGAAATTATTCTTTTCCCACTAAGTATTCTTCGTTCCCTTGTCAACTATTAATTGACTATACATATATGGGGTTTATTTCTAGGCTCCTGATTCTGTTTCTTTGGTCCATAGGCCTATTTTTATGCCACAGACATACCGCTTAATTGTTTGTAGTACAGTTTGAAGTTAGGAAATATGATGCCTCCAGTTTTGTTCTTTCTCAAATGGCTTTGTCTATTGGAGGTATTTTGTGGTTCCATACATATTTTAGGATTTTTTCTATTTTTGTGAAATATACCAACAGAGTTTTGATAAAGGTTGCATTGAATCTATAGGTAGTAGAGACACTTTAACAATATGAATTCTTCTGATCCATGAACATAGGATGTCTTTTTTATTGTTTGTGTCTTCTTAATTTTTCATCAACGTCTTGCAGTTTTTACTGTACAGAATTTTATGACCTTGATTAAATTTATTACTAAGTATTTTATTGTTTTCAATGCTATTGTGAATAGGATTATTTTATTTCTTTTTCAGAAGTTTTGCTGTTAGCATATAGAAAGCACAATTGATTTCTGTATGTTGATCTTGTATTCTGTAACTTTACTAGATTTGTTCATTAGTTCTAACTAGTTTTTTGGCGGAGTCTTTGGGACTTTCTAAATAAGATCATATCAGCTGCAAACAAAGACAGTTTTACTTTTTCCTTGCCAATTTGGATGGCTTTTTCCTTTTTCTTACCTCATTGTTCTGGCAAGGACTTCCAGTACTGTGTGAAATAGGAGTGGTGACAGTAGATACCCTTGTTTTTTTTCTGATCTTAGAGGAAAAGTTTTCAAGCTTTCACCATTAATTATGATTTGGCCTTGTCATATCTGGCCTTTATTGTGTTGAGATATGTTCCTTCTATACCTAGTGTGTTGAATGCTTTTACCCTGAAAAGACATTGTTTGTCAAATGTGTTTTTTTTTTTTTTTGCATCTATTGAGATAGTCATATTATTTTTATTTCATTCTATTAATATGGTGCATGCACGTGTGCTAAATTGCTTTAGTCATGATTGACTTTTTGTGAACCTATGGACTGTAGCCCACCAAGCTCCTCTGTCCATGGGATTCTTCAGGCAAGAATACCAGAGAGGGTTGCCCTGCCTTCCTCTAGGGGATCTTCCTGACCCTGGGATCAAACAACTTGCATTTTTATATCTCCTGCATTGGCAGGTGGGTTCTTTACCACTAGCACCACCTAGGAATTCTATTATTATGGTGTATCATGTTAATTGGTTTGCATATGTTGAATCATCTTTTCATCTCATAATTTTCATCTCTTTATACTGTATCCATTAACATACTTTTATAGCTGTGGCCGTTTTCAATACTTTTGCCCTTTAACCTTTATAATAGTTTAAAATTAGTAACAAATCACTATTTTACAGTGTTAGAATATTCTGAATTTGGACTCTATGCTTTCCCCTCTCAGTGTTATATATTTTCATGTGTTTCCATGTTTCTAAGTAGTGTCCTTTCTCAGCTTGAAGAACTCCTGTCAGCTTTTCTTGTAAGGCGTATTTAGTGGTGATGAATTCCTTCAGCTTTTGTTTATCACAGAAAGTCTTTATCTCACCTTCATTTCTGAAGGACAGCTTTATTGGGTAAAATTTCTTCGTTGGCAGTTTCAGTCTTTTGGCACTTTGAATATATCATCCCATTCTCTCCTGGCTTCCAAGATCTCCGCTGAGAAATCTACTGATAGCCTTGTGGAGGTTCCCTTGTAAGAGATCAATTTTTTCTTCTCACTGTTTTTAAAGTTATTTGTCTTTGATTTTGGGCTTCCCTGGTGGCTCAGTTGGTAAACAATCTGCCTGCAATGTGGGAGACCTGGGTTTGATCCCTAGGTTGGGAAGATTCCCCTGGAGGAGGGCATGGCAACCCAGTACATTTTTATTATAATGTGTCTAAGAGAAGATCTTTCTGGTTTGAGATTTGGAGGAAAGTTATTAGCTTCATGAACTTGGATGTTTACATCTTTCCAAAGGTTTGTGGAGTTCTCAGCCATTAGTTCTTTAAATAAGTTTTTTACCCCTTTCTCTCAAAGAGATACTAGCTTTGAAAAAAATATAAGTAAATTCAAAAGAGTAATCTTAGTTTTAAAAAAGTTTCATGTTAACGTCTATAGTTGGGAAATTGCTCAGTCAATTTGAGGTTACTTGATAAAACTAAAAATATTGGGATTGTAAAAAAGTTTTGATGATGCCAGAAAGAAGAGGTAAGGCCTCATAGAAGAAATTATCCTAGAGCTTAAAAAAATAGAGTTTCTTCTGTAAGTTGGAGAATGCATTGTAAGGCCCGTGTTGGAGTATTGATCATGGGAAACCACATTGATCCTGTCCTTTGATTTATAAGTTGACAAAATTCAGCCTGGACTGATCTGTAGGTTCCCTTCCCATGAGACATGAAGCAGAGGTTCTCCAAGGAAGTGACCTTTGAACTAGACTCTACAGCTCGATTTTATTTCTTTTATTTAAGTGGAATGCTTGATTGATCCTCAGTTTGCAAACATTATGGATTCCTCAAACAGAGGCCCTTTCTATATTGTTCACTGACATTCATTAAATATTTGCTAAATGAGCTGGCAGGAAAACCATAGGCTCAGAAAAAGTTCAAGTGGACATCATCCTGTTGGCTTCTAGTTTGTGACTTTCTGTTTTACTAGACTATATTTTCTCCACTTGTCTGAATTAGCTGATGGCAACCCAGACACAGTCAGAGCAGTGTGAGACTACACAATTCCTTCAGAGAGGGGCGTAGGCTAGAGAAGAAGCCTGGTGACTGCTGATGACCTTTAACAGAGAAACATACAAACTGCTCTCTTGGGAATGTAAAAGGATTACTTCCTGTAGAGATGAAGAGAGATGGGGGAAAACTTTGTGTCACTACACACCGTAGCCAGCATACAACTAGAATATGGAAAACATGTTGGTTTCTTTGAGCATGAAAGCAAAAATACAAAACTCACATTGAATTACTTCTTTTGAGCTTCACTTTAGGAGACATTTCTCCCTTAAAATGTCCTTTTTTCCATGTTATAGTGTTCTCCATCCTCTCCTTCTCTGATTCCTTCCTTCCTAAATATGTGCTGAGTGACCTCTAAGTGCCAGGCATTGGAGTTATACCAGTGAATGAGGGAGACAATGTCCCAGCCTTCAAGGTGCTTTCTTTCTCACAAGACCTATGAGGTTGATGCTTGTGTTCTTGACTGGAACACATGTTCAGGTGAGGTCTGAAGACAGAGATCCAGGACATACACCTAGTAGGGTAGAACCAGCATTCTGACCCACAGTGCCCAAACCTTTATCCTAGTGGGTGGCCTGCCACTGGACCATTCTGGTACCTACTAATTTTTGTAAGCTGCAGCCTGTAATTTATTTACTTACTTTTTTTAGACTGTGAGGCTTGCAGGATATTAGATCCTGGAC
Organism: Cephalophus harveyi; assembly: GCA_006410635.1. NCBI lineage: Eukaryota > Metazoa > Chordata > Mammalia > Artiodactyla > Bovidae > Cephalophus > Cephalophus harveyi. Next base: position 446,139 of record SJYT01073221.1, on the reverse strand, counting down.
CAGGTATCAAACCTGCAGGCCCTGCAGTAGAAGCATGGAGTCCTCACTACTGGACTGCTTGAGCAGTCCCATGTGCTGACTTTTATGTCCCTTGAAACCACTTGTTAGTACTCTCCAGTTAGAATCTGAATTGCTAGGGGCTGCAGCGTGTGTTTTTTGGAGTGGTCAGCATGTAGAGTTCTTCAGATGACCTACATTGATTATAACATGGATTATTGGGAAAGAGTTCTCTCTTCAACCTGGCACCAGGCATGACCTTTGATCAAAAAGCAAAATTTGGATCCCAGTTCTGGCCTTTACACATCAAAGAGAAACAGGGTAAAGGAAACATTTTTGCAATGAGCAGAGCAACATTTGCTGTGGGCAGGAATCAAGCCAGGCCTGGACTTCTGGGATGAGGAGGGCATGTTCCAGGGCCAGAGAGCAGCTTATTGTGGGACCCAGCAGGAATCACAGAAACATCTCACTGGGAGGCAACAGGAAGAGGGCAGGGACCCGAGGAGCTCAGGGGGAGGGGTGGCTGATCCAGGTTGGTCCCCCCAAAAGATGCTTTTGAGCTAGGCAGTGAAGGAGGGAGAAAGGAAGCTGTCTGTCCAGGCATTAGACACGTGGGTAAGCAAAAAGAATGCGGGTGCATGGACCACTGGGGGGATGGTGGGTCTTCTAGTGCAGTCATAACACAGGCTTCCCTGCAAATGCCTACAAGGGCACATGCTTCCCGAAAACAGAGACCTATGTGCATTCTGGGAAAAAGTCTGGACTTTACTCTGTAGGCCGTTCACAGCCACTGGGGCATGGGCAGTGACAATGACGGGATCCAAGTTATGTTCCAGAAAGACCATCCCGGGGGCAGGAGAGATGGGATGGCATTGCAGCAATGGATGAGACAGCAGCTGAGGACCTGCAGGGGGAATTTCCCAGGAGGACTCGTGCAGGGGATGAGATGGAGGTACTTCCCAGGTGACCGTCTGTGAGATTCTGGAGCTGCAGGCTTCCTGACTGCCTGGTGCTGAGCTGAGGTGCACGATCAGGAAAGAGGTTCCCCGATTCCCGAGAGAGGCTTGAGCTAGAGATGTAATTTTGAGAATTCCCAGAGTGTAAGTACCTGGAAGCTGTGGGTACAGATGAGATCATCCAAGGAGAATGAAGAGAAGGAGTTGGAGTCAAGAGTCGGGATGTAGGTGACACTCATGTTAAGGACCTGGGAAGCAGGAGCTGCCAAAGCAGGCAGAGAAGATGGAGGAAAAGAGGATCATCTCAGAAACCAGGGTGGCAGAAATCTTCTAGAAGGAGGAAGAGAGCAAAAACTTGTGATAAAATTCTCATATTGAATCACTCATTATCAGAGAAATGCAAATCAAAACCACAATGAGGTACCATCTCACGCTGGTCAGAATGGCTGCGATCCAAAAGTTTACAAACAATAAATGCTGGAGAGGGTGTGGAGAAAAAGGAACCCTCTTACACTGTTGGTGGGAATGCAAACTAGTACAGCCACGATGGAGAACAGTGTGGAGATTCCTTAAAAAACTGGAAACAGAACTGCCATATGACCAAGCAATCCCACTGCTGGGCATACATACCGAGGAAACCAGAATTGAAAGAGACATGTGTACCCCAATGTTCATCGCAGCACTGTTTACAATAGCCAGGACATGGAAGCAACCTAGATGTCCATCAGCAGATGAATGGATAAGAAAGCTGTGGTACATATACACAATGGAGTATTACTCAGCTATTAAAAATAATGCATTTGAATCAGTTCTAATGAGGTGGATGAAACTGGAGCCTATTATATAGAGTGAAGTAAGTCAGAAAGAAAAACACCAATACAGTATATTAACGCAAACACATGGAATTTAGAAAGATGATAACAATGACCCTATGTGTGAGACAGCGAAAGAGACACAGATTTAAAGAATAGACTTTTGGACTCTGTGGGAGAAGGCAAGGGTGGGATGATTCAAGAGAACAGCATTGAAATATATATATTACCATATGTGAAACAGAACGCCAGTCCAAGTTTGATGCATGAGACAGGATGCTCAGGGCTGGTGCACTGGGATGACTCTGAAGGATGGGATGGGAGGAAGGTGGGAGGGGGGTTCAGGATGGGGAGCACATGTACACCCATGGCTGATTCATATGAATGTATGGCAAAAATCACCACAATATTGTAAAGTAATTAGCCTCCAATTAAAATTTTAAAAAAGTAAAAAAAAATTCTTATGTTAAAGCTTGATCCATTTTAAAGAATATTCCATTGTGCTTTTACTGTGCTTATCATTGTAAAACAAGTATATTTCAAAATATCCTCTCAGGCTCCCCCAAATTTGTGTACTTGAGCACTATGGGGGTATCCTGAACTGGACTCTTTATTGAGGTCATGTAATGGAATATGCTTGGCTGTGCCCATATTCACTGGGAAAAGAAAGACTGGGAGACTGTTGCTGTCTCTCAAAGATGGAATCTACTTTGGGACACCCCATCCTTTGTTGAAAAAATTAATCCATAAATAGTTTATTAAGGTTGGAAAGGCTGCCAGCGACCCTTTGAAAACAGATACAACATCTTTAAGAGATTGCAAAGGTAAATCTTATTGTCTGGGGAAATGACTTCTGCACAGTTATTTCTTTTATTGCTCTGCTGAATGTGACGGCATTACTCAGTTTAATAAATCCTAGGGTATCTCTCAGTCCATGTAGGTTGATATAAATATCTCCAGTTATGTCACATTACCACCTTTGTACAGCTATACTGGGCCCTGATGACTGGGGTCTGATAAATGCAAAACCTCATTTGGTTTGTGAGTGATTGAGCGCTAACACTGTTTAGATTTCTTAATATACTTGTATTAGCATGAATAAGTAATGAGCATGCCAGGCTTTTTTGAATATTTGATTGTATCTTTGTAATGGATTTGTGTCTCTCTCTTTGTGCTAATGTCATTGTAACTTTGTTGGTGTCATAACTCCAAGCCCTGGCAATTGATCTTTATCGCCCCTTCTTAAGTCAATCACCCTCTCCTTGCTGAACTGCAGCATGCTTGTGTCTTTCTTTCCTGCACAATTCTGCATACTGTCTCTTTGAGAAGAGGGGCTGGTCACCAACCTACCCTCAGGGAATGCCTTTCCTGCTTCACATAGAGCAGGTTTTAGATTTTTCACAAGAGGTCAATGGAGCCAAGGCTTGAAAGTTGACCATGTTGATGTTGTGCAGTTGCCCAGTCATGTCTGACTTTGTGACCCCATGGACTGCAGCATGCCAGGCCTCCCTGTCCCTCACCATTTCCCAGAGTTTGCCCAAGTTCATGTCCATTGCATTGGTGATGCCTTCCAGCCATGTCATCCTCTGATGCCCTCTTCTCCTTCTGCCTTCAATCTTTCCCAGCATCAGGGACTTTTCCAATAGTCAGCTGTTATCAACAGGTCATGCTTAGTCAGTTAGTCAGTTCAGTCACTCAGTCGTGTCCGACTGTTTGCGACCCCATGAATTGCAGCACGCCAGGCCTCCCTGTCCATCACCAACTCCCGGAGTTCACCCAAACCCACGTCCATCGAGTTGGTGATGCCATCCAGCCATCTCATCCTCTGTCGTTCCCTTTTCCTCCTGCCCCCAATCCCTCCCAGCATCAGAGTCTTTTCCAATGAGTCAACTCTTCGCATGAGGTGGTCAAAGTACTGGAGTTTCAGCTTTAGCATCATTCCTTCCAAAGAACACCCAGGACTGATCTCCTTTAGAATGGATCTCCTTGTAGTCCAAGGGACTCTCAAGAGTCTTCTCCAACACCACAGTTCAAAAGCATCAATTCTTTGGTGCTCAGCTTTCTTCACAGTCCAACTCTCACATCCATACATGACCACAGGAAAAACCATAGCCCTGACTAGATGAACCTTTGTTGGCAAAGTAATATCTCTGCTTTTTAATATACTATCTAGGTTGGTCATAACTTTTCTTCCAAGGAGTAAGCATCTTCTAATTTCATGGCTGCAGTCACCATCTGCAGTGATTTTGGAGCCCAAAAAAATAAAGTCTGACACTGTTTCCACTGTTTCCCCATCTATTTCCCATAAAGTGATGGGACTGGATGCCATGATCTTTGTTTTCTGAATGTTGAGCTTTAAGCCAACTTTTTCACTCTCCTCTTTCACTTTCATCAAGAGGCTTTTTAGTTCCTCTTCACTTTCTGCCATAAGAGTGGTGTCATCTGCATATCTGAAGTTATTGATATTTCTCCTGGCCATCTTAATTCCAGCTTGTGTTTCTTCCAGTCCAGCGTTTCTCATGATGTACTCTGCATATAAGTTAAGGTCATGCTTAAAGTAAGGTCATGCTTAAAATCTTGCATGCTAGGATTCAGCATTATGTGAACCAAGAACTTTAGACATCTAAGCTGGGTTTAGAAAAGGCAGAGGAGATCAAATTGCCAACATTTGCTGGATCACAGAAAAAATTGACCATGCCCCCATGTGTAAAACCACCAAATAGGAGTCATGTCCAGACCTTACCTCCAGAAAAACTCTATCAACCTGTTCATTACTGTGGGGTTGATGGGTCCACCACTGTACAAGCAGCTTCTATAAGCTGGAGGCTCTGAGGGAGAGAGGATTCCTTTTTAAATATAGGAAGGGCCTATAACACTTATTAAACCCTACTCTTTTAATCAGCACTTTCCTGCCTGAATAGAGCAAAAAAAAAAAATATTGTCCTTATATGAAATGGCCAATATTTTATGCATGTGGGAGTCACCTTCTTATGGAAGATTACATATTTTTTTTGACCTGTTAGCAACCGATATCCCAGGTCAAACACCTAGCAAGCCAGTTCATATATTTCAAACTTGAATCAATTTGCAAGTGTGCCTACCTGGATTACCAGTTCCCTGAATGCCCTCCAAGAATGTCAATGATATAGCAGTGCCATGCGCCCATGGAGCAGGGAAGTGGCATGGAGATAGCGAACTGAGTTTAGGAAGAACCATGAGCACATTTCAAGTACAGAGACCTGTTTGTATTTCCATTTCCTGCTAAGTCACTTAGTTAAGTGGAAGTGGTGGCTTGAACCAAGTCCATTAGTGCTGATGAGGACATAAAATGTGTTTGGGGTATTCCTATCCTCTGAGACAAAGCAGAAATCCGGGGAGAGATGGTACTTTCATGAAATGGTAACTGTAATATGCTCATTGAATCTCTAATAAACAAGTCACAATTATTATTATAGTGATCATTCTAATAAACCTGGTTTGAACTTCTAATTGCTTTGCTCTACACTAATATTTTTTGGTTTCTAGACTCAGTGCATATGAATTGAATAAACAATATTAGTTTGGCTTTTTATTTTGTTTCTTCTGGAACAATTATCCTTTCTCACCCCAACACTCAGTATCCTCAACCTGACCCTCTCCATTGGCCTCCTTTTATTTTGATCATTCAGGCCTCTGCTTTCCCCTCCTGTTAGCCACTGAGACCACAGTAATCCACCTTCTGTGTCCACACTGCTGACTTCACTTTGCAAAGGCACCAGGGCCAAGTCCAGGGACAGCCTGATTGCCGGGTCTCAGGCTTTCCTCTCTGCTCTCACTCAGCTTGTCTGCCTCATAGCGCTAGTTGCTAGGGATCAGCCTCCCCTGCTTGACACACTCCAGTCTTGACTTTGGGAACCCAATCTCCTTTGCTCCTCTTCCTAGACTGCCAGGATTCCCCAGGACCTACTGTTTTTCTTTCCTCACTAGTTGCATGCCGTTTGCACCACCTCATCTGCGAGAATGGGCTGAATTATGTCCTCCACAAATTCACATGTTGAAGTCCCCAATATTTCAGGATGCAAGTGTATATAAAGGACTTTAAAGAGGTAATTAAGTTAAAATGAGGTCATTAGCATGGGTCCTAATCTGACTGTTGTCTTTATAAAGGAAGGAAATCTGGACACACACAGAGACACCAGGGCTGTGCACACATGGAGGAAAGACCCAGATAAATAAGATGGTCACTTGCAAACCGAAGGGAGAAGCCTCAGGAGAAACCAAACCTGCTGACACCTGGATCTTGAACTTCCAGACTCCAGAGCTGTGAGAAAATAAATACCTGTTGTTAAAGCCGCCCAATGGATGTATTTTGATATGACAGCTCTGGAAGACTAATACACCTGTCTTCTGAGCTTTCAGGTTCTGGGAGGCATGTGAACTGCAGGTGTCTCTCTTGGATCCTGTCCTGAATATCCAGTGGGTTGCTGGGCATCTAGGATGCTGAGCTGAGGGAATTTTTATTCCTTTTGAAGAGAGAATTAATCTGAGTATGCCAAGAGACGGGAGAAGGAACTAGTAGGAAGAAGGAGATTGAAGCTGCAGGAGGAGGGGGCATTTAGAGATTTGGAGAAAGGGTCAGAGAGGGGATGGAGTATAAGGGCAAGAGATTTTGACTGGTAAGGTAGAAAACACCTTTTTCTTTAGGATGGGAGCTTCTTCTTGGACTGATTCTGTTAGTGATGAAGAGAACATAAAAATGAGTTTGGAAGTTTCCCAAGGCTTCCAATTTACAGCAGAAATCCAGGTAGAGAAGGAATACCTGTACAGAGTATAGGTGACAGGGAGTGGTAGGAAGGATCTTGCTGCCTTTGCTCTTTCCAGGAAGAAAGGTTGGAGTCTTGGGAGACACGGGGGATTGATGTGTGGTCTCTGGGGACTGTCCATAGCCCGCTCTGGCTGGGGGGATGGACGCGACTCAGCTGGAAAGAGAGTCAGAATGGTGTTGTATGCCATAGATGTGCAGAGGGCATGAGTCAGCTCTGAGAACTTACAAAATGCTTGTGGCCCAAGGCCGGAATAGGGTGGCAGGTGCCTTGGGTCAAGGAAGAACTAATACCCTTAGTGCAATCGGGTGTCCCAGAGGAGAACTTCAGCATGAGAGTAAGCCAGCTATCCCTTCCCTGATGAATGAAAGGAGTTAATGGGACCCTGACCCCGGCAGGGGCTGAGTCATCGGAGGTCCCAAGGGAGTAAATAAAAAGTAGATTGGTCTGGGGGAGGGGCAGAGGTGAACAGTGATGAGTCCTTTGTGAGAAAAGAGGCAAATAAGCTGAATGTCAGAGGAGAAATTATAGGATGACAAAGTTCAAGGAGAAAGATCAAAGCAGGATGAACGGGAACTTTCTGGAGTGGATCAGGAATTCTGCAGAAAAACAGCCAGCGATGGGGACTCAACAGGGCAATCCTACTTCATCTCCTCAAGATTCCAAACAAGGAGGGTGATAAGAAGACCCCACCATTAAGAGTCATATATGTCAATAGACCCCAAATGCTGCTGTCTGGAGCCTGAACTCTGCTTTCCAAAAAAGTGACAGGGGCTGAAATTCATCTCTTATTTCTCCTTCAAACCACACCGTGAATTTTCTAGTGAAATACTTAAGGATTGTTTGAGACCAATAGGAACCTGTACATGCATATTTCATTTTAAAAAAAGCACGCGATGACATGAGTCAAGTCCCATGGTTTGGTGTCATCTTTTCTGCTTTGCTTGGGGTAGGAGTACCTTCCCCTGCCATTTTCATTTTTACCATGTAAGTGAATTAGTCACTCTGAACCTTGGTGTCATCCTTTTCTCTTTTTCTCTGTTTCTAAATAGTCTTTTCCTCTGGTGCAGTAGAGGAAATGCACGCACACACACACACACACACACACACACCTCACACCTCACACACATACACATGCACACAACACAGCCAGATGCATTCTGATTTCTTCTGTTTTACTGAGATCAGGTCTCTCCCACTATATGTCATGTGATGATGGGAAAGAATGTGTTAAAACAAACTACCATTTGTGTGTATCTCCTTCTCTATGAACCATCAGTAGAGTTGAATGCCTATGGCAAGCCAATTGCTCTGTAGATTTTGTCCTGATTATTAAACACTGGATGTGAAAAGCTAAGCATACAGAAGGAAGAGTTATCCTCTACTTTATGTAAAGTCAGCAGTGAAAATAAAAATTGTGGTGTGTATGTAGATGTTTATATCCTTTACCTTATAGTCTTACCGCAGAGCTTTGTCTTCTGCTCCAAAGTTTTTTTTTCCCCCAGCGATGACAATGGATTATTTCTGTAAGCAAGTGCTCTATCCATTATTAAATTGATTATTCAAATCTCATTTAAAAAAAGAAGCCAGATGGCAATTTTCCATTATTTGTTGCTACTGACAACCACCAACACTAAACTGAAAGATTTTCCTTTTTTCTTTCTTCTACTGGCTAAAGATCCTCCTGCATTTCCACGCAGACCAAATGTAGATCCCATATTGGAAACAAATAGCCAATTACCAAACAAGATTGTCGTTATTGATTATTTTAGAATCATCTTTGCATTGACAGAGCTGTTGTTCTTTTGATGATTCCATAATTAACTTATCTATATTCAGGCAGAATAACTTTGTTCCCTGTAGTCATTCGGATGTGAGCATTATTGTTGTTATTTAGTTGTCATGACAGCAAGAAACATGTTTTTACATGTCCAGCATCCTGGTTATTTTAAGATCCTAATAAGTATGCCTTGCTAATGAATCAGAATAATGGCGATCTTGAAAAATAATGATTTTTAAAATTCTAAGGGAGGCTTAAAATCTAAACGCGAGATAATTGCTTGCACTTGTGATAATCATGAAGTATGTTCACTATGCTCACTCACTTGCATGCTCACACACGTGACCCCTTCTTTTTTTCTAGGTGAATGTATTTGTATATTTCTGTTTTGGGGTTAGCATCTTTTGTGGCGATGGGACGTCCACTGAAGTATCTTTCAAAACCAGCATTTGTCAGATCATCTCATGGCTGGGGCCACGCTTAGCATGTTTATACTCTTAGAAACCTACCGTGGGAATCTATCTCCAAACTTAAATGACTAATTTTTAACACTTTTTTTTTTTTTTTTGCGTGTGTCAATTTACCTCTGTAGGTGTCTTCCGCATGCGTACAAGTTACTTGTTTTAAATAACTGAAACTAAGAAGACTGTGCTCTGATTGAGTGGATTCTTGCAGGTCAACATGTCCCTCTCATGACTCCAGCTCCATCCAATGTTTTGGGTCTCTTGATCTTGCCAGAAGAAAGAACATTCTAGTTACATAAAAGAGACTGGCCTTCAATATGAAATATATGGATGCAAAAGTCCTTGGATGCATCCTGAGGATTAAAACTGTGGCTTTTGTAAGTTCAAGAGGATTTTTGAAACTTTCCAATTCATAGCCAGCTAATTCCCTAGGTATGGGGAGGAAACTGATAAACATTGGCCAGTAGTGCTAAATCCAAATTCTGGCCAAAAGAATAAGAAAACTCTGCCCCCTTCTGCCTTCATAAAATTGGAATTGTTCCGTCTTTTTGGGGAATGTCTAGTTGTTAGGGGAGGGCCAGGCAGGGAGATGGACTGCCCCCTTTCCTGGTGGCTTCTGGAGAACTCCCAAATAATTTGATAGCTAACAACCAGTTCCATACTGAATGTAAACCATGGGCTATCTCCCTTCATCCCCCAAAAGTGAAACACCTCTTTAGCATCAAGAAATACTTCCTGGTAGAAATATTGTTTATGTATTGCTCACCAGAAACACATTTTGGATCTGCATTTCAGAATCTCAGTTCTGGCAATTGTAAGAAACAGCATCTAAACATATAAATGCTGTAATGGTAAAAATATGCTGGCATACATGTTAAGTTTCTAATCAAACATTGCAAAAATGCATTAATCAGTATTTCATAGTTCATTACAGTCTGACTAATTTTAAAATCCCTCATGTAAATTGATTAAATGTCTTCTGCAGGCAGATAAATGGGCTTTTGTTTTAAGCAACCTTTACTGAGAAAACCATAATTCTCAATGACTCGATTCTTTCACATTTGTGACCAGGCTTGCTCTAGACAATCTAGAATTTTCCTGTTTGCAAATGGACCTAGAAGCCCATTGTAACATACTTTACAGGCTTAAGTATCTAGTGTGTGTCTACTTGGTGCCCAAGCTTGTGCTAAGTGCCAAGACAGGTGAGGGAATCATGAGACATGATTTTTCCCTTATGGAAAGAGATGACTTATATATGTGCACAAGTAAAAGCAAAAAATTTACAACTTAATCAAGATTGGCTATGGAGCACAGCCTATAAGCTTTCTCTACTTTCTAAAAAATAAACCAACTCTGGATAGCTTTAAAAAAGAAGACTCTTTGTGACCCTTATGGACTGTAGTGCACCCAGGCTAGAAAGCTACTCTGTCCATGGGATTCTCCAGGCAAGAATACTGGAATGGGTAGCCATTCCTTTCTTCAGGGGGTCTTCCTGACCCAGGGATCAAACCCAGGACTCCTGCATTGCAGGCAGATTTTTTTTTACCATTTGAGACACTGGAGAAACCCCCAAAAGAAGCAGGGTTATTGGCAGGATTTTGGAGGCTTTTTCAAGCTAAAGCATAGAGAGGGAAGGAACCATGAGTCAAAACTTTCAGCACTTTGTTTATCTCTTTGACCTGTTTCCATGAGTGCCAGCCTCTCCACAAGGCTGGCAAATCCTCCCAGGGAGTTCTGAGCTTGCCTTCCCAGTGGAAAAAAGTTTTCCCCATCAGTTCCAGTTAGAGACTCCCCATAAATGACTCTGATTGGTTCAGTTAACTCATTTGGACCAATCCCCTGTGGTCTATAGAAGGATTCTGACTGGTTCACCTGAATTACTTGGACCAATCACTGAGGTTGCCCAAAGACTGTGGTTCGTTTCTGTAGGTCTTTTTTTCCACAACCTCAGGCAAAGAGGCAGGGGCAGTTAATGAATCTAGGTATCCTGCCAACTTCTTGGCCCAGGTGGGGAGCAGTGGGAGACAGATGTGCTACTTGAACAGGAGGACTTGGTCTTATAATTATGAAGGGATCTTTAGAGCAGACAGTGGTGAGAGCAATGAAGAATGTACAGAGGTGGTCTAAGTGTATCCATTTTGGAGTAGGAGAAAGATCTGTCCAAGGAAGATAGGGTATTGGGGGACATTAAGAGATACAGGACACAGGACTATGTTAGACCAAATATACCTGGACTTGAAAGTATTTCAGAGAGCTTGTTCTTGAGTAGCCAGAAAATAAAATATGGGCTATTCCAGAGCAGAGGAGCAGAAAGTTGATCTAGGTTAATTGGATGGGTGGGATAAGAGACACATTTTGCTGGAGGCTGATGCTGAGACCTCCTAATGATATGAACAGAGATTGGTCCAAGTGTGGCAGGAAGTTGGAAATCAGAGGGTGATGTGTATATGGCAATCCCAGTCTCCCAGTTTATCTCCCCCCCCACTTTTTCCAGGTAACCATAAAATTGTTTCATATATCTGTAACTCTATTTCTGTTTCGTTAATAAATTCCTTTGTATAGTTTTTCTAGATTCCACATATAAGGAATATCATACAATATTTGTCCTTCTCTGTTTGACTTTCTTCACTCAGAATGACAATCTCTAGGTCCATTCATATTGTTGCAAATGACATTATTTCATTCTTTTTTATGGCTGAATAATAATATTCCATTGTATATACGTATCACATCTTCTACACATTACTGGATATAAAATAATTAATGAGACCTACTGTATAGCACAGGAAGCTCTACTTAATATTCTATAATGACCTATGTGGAAAAAGAATCTGAAAAAGAATAGATATGTGTATATGCATGAGTGTGCTATGCAGCAGAAGCTAGTAAAACACTGTAAATCAACTATACTCCAAGAAGAAATTTTTAAAATGTCACATGACAATTATTTCTCAATAAAATTGATAAAATATAATAATGAAAAAACAAAAAGAGAGGATAGGTCCAGTGGCCTCCTCCCAGAAAGAGATCGCAGAGCTGGGTAGAAGACAGGAGGAGGGGGATTGAATTTGAGACCTTTGAAGAATGGGGTGCTTCAGAAAGAGATTTAATGTAGAGGGATAAATAATAAATCATAGCTGTAGTGATAGCTCACATATATTGAGAATTTTTATGTTCCAGACACTGTTCTAAATGTTTACATGCATGAACTCATTTCTTCAACCCTATCAGGAAGATGGGGCTTCCCAGGTGGTGCTCATGGTAAAGAACTCTATTGCCAATATAGGAGATGTAAGAGACATGAGTTCGGTCTCTGGGTCGGGAAGATCCCCGGAGGAGGTCATGGCAACCCACTCCAGTATTCTTGCCTGGAGAATCCCATGGTCAGAGGAGCCTGCAGCTACAGTCCATAGACTCACAAAGAGTAGACGCACTGAAGTGACTTAGAACGCACACACGCATCAGGTGGGTAGTATTAGTATCTCCACTTTGCAGATTATGAAGTGGGACATGGAGGAGCTAAGCAGTGTGCCTGCAAGCACATGGGTACAAGGGTTAGGGCTGGCTTGTGAGTCCAGCAATCTGGCCCACAGTCGACTAAGTGGGTTCAGCGGTTGCTAGGTTGAGCTTCAGGTGATATTGGCCAACCCCACTCATCATGCTCCAGTCAATAGGGAGAGGCTGGAAGAAGTCGAGGAGAGATGGAAGAATGGATTAGAAGAATGAACACAATTTGGGACTCAGGGGAACTGAGACAGGAAGAGTCCAAAAGGATTCTAAGTCTCAAACTTGGAGAACTGAGAAAGGGACCCGGATTCATCAAGGCTGACTGCTTCCTCCCAAAGATGGGCTTGATTCGAGTGAAATCTTTGTTACAGTCTTGCTTTTTAAGAAAAGAGACAAAGGGATGGTGCCCAATGTAGAGCTTGCCTCCCCAGGTCAGTGGGTTAAATACTTTAAGGTGGTATCACAGATGTTTTGGGATAATATTTTTATTTTAATGTATTTCAGAGGACTTGTAACTAGCACATGAAAATCACGAATTTGATGGAGTTCATTTCTTAGGATGAGAATACTTTTTTTTTTAGGTTAAGCAAATTTTTAAAAGTAAGTTTTAGAACAGATGGCATGCGGATATGACAAAAGTTGCCAAGATGGAGTGAAAATGATAGTTTGGGGCCAAGGTCAGATTCCTGCTGTCCTGGCCCCAGAGAGCAGGTCCCATCTTGCCTCTGTGTATAATCAGACTCTCACCTCACTCACGCACTTGCTTTTCTTTATGGCAGCTATGGCTGACTCCTCACCATTCCTACACACCCCAAAGAATGCCCCTATATTCATTATTTCATTCTTGCTTTCCTGCTATCTGCACTGCCTCTGGATTCATTTCTTCTTATCAGAATCCTACCTTTCATTTCGGTATCCTCTGGCTTTATTCATATATGCCAAAGCTAGCAAATGCAGATGCCTACCAGGGCCATTCAGCTAATGTAAACTGAATGAAGCAGCTGGACCACTTGAAGACTACAGGGTGTGGCAAGGCTTCTGGGGAACTTGAGAGAGGGTGCCTCACAAAAGGCAGTCAACTGTGATCTGTAAAAGGACAGGCTTTCCAGAGAGAATGCAAAGTCGGGCTAGATTTGTTTCTCAAGCTATTTTCTACCTATCATGTGTTATGGGACGTGCACTAAGTGTTAAGCCACAGCTGACAAAGGAGGTGCATTTGCTTGGCTGGAGGGGTGAGCACATGCTCTGCAGAGCATGCAACCTGTGGACATGGGCACCCATACTGTGGAATCAAAACTCAGACAAGCCCTGTCACCTCCTCCATGAAGCCTTCCCTGATTGCTATTCTCTCCTTCTGCACTGGGGCTGATTTCTTTCATTTCTGTATGCAACCAGGTCCCTAGTGAAGAGGACCCTTGGGGATAACAGCATCTGAGATAGTAGGAGAGATCTCCAGGGCAATTTAAAACCTCTACATCACATGCTGAGGCAAAGGGAATCTACCAGCTTGGATGTCAAGAAAGGATCAGGAGAATCAAACCCCACAGTCCTAAAAAAACCCTCTGTTCAGGGGCTTCCCTGATAGCTCAGTTGGTAAAGAAGCTGCCTGCAATATGGGAGACCTAGGTTGGGAAGATCCCCTGGAGAAGGGATAGGAAAGGCTACCTACTCCATTATTCTTACCTGGAGAATTCCAGGGACTGTGTAGGCCGTGGTGTCACAAAGAGTCGGACATGGCTGAGTGACTTCCACTTTGACTTTCAAGGCAGAACCTGCCACAGAACCCTGCGAGGTGACTTTGACCTGCCTGTGGAACACCCCTCCCAGCTGCCCAGGCTGGAGTTTCCTAGCTCTCCCCCTGAGCTAGCCCCCTGTGATAACATGTGAAAGTAGCCGGTAACTCCACCTGTGCCTGTCATCCTGGCCTGGGGCTGCTCCCACTGGCCTACCACATCCCTGGAATGCAACCATCCCAGGCAGGTGCTGGAGATGAAGATCTCAGAGCCCTGGAGCCCAGGAGCTTGCAGGCTGGTGGGGGGAGCAGGGCTCCACGCAGTGTGGACAATGAAGGGAGTTGCAATAGATGCTGTTCCCAGTGCCAGGCATCCCAGAGAAGAGCGACAGCCAAGAAAGGGGAAAACAAGGGTGGAAAGGGGAGGAGAGGGAGGTCTTTCCGGAAGAAGATTTCTGATCCAGGCTTTCCAGTGGGTAGGACTGTCCTCTGAAAGAGATCTGGGGAGAGAAACACCCAGGGGCTCAGTGACCCCAGGCTTACAGTCCAGACCAAACTATAAAATGCGATTGAAATGTATGTATGAAATTGAAAGTCTGAACAGTGTCAGATATTCTCTTTAACATATTATCCTTAATAAGGCACCTTTTTTTTTTTTTTTTTTCAGCTGACAGCCTGGCAGTAGATGGTCTCTGAAGGCCCTCAAAGATCTTAAATGGTTCTGCTAGTCAGATAAAAAAGCCAGTTAAAGAAAGGCAGGGCAAACTGATTCTTAAACTGACTGATTTAGTGCCTGAGTTTTCACTCCTTTTGGCTAACATTATTGAAGTTCTGATGGATTTTTTTTTTCTTTTCTTTTCTTTTCATTCATCATGAGGCTCAAGTAACTGGTGGGGTTGGAAGAGGCAGCCTTAAGGGACTTTTGTTCTTATCATCTGGATTGACTGATGTGATGGTTACCAGCAGCACCAACCATCTCTGCAAGGGGCAAGGGTAAGGGATCAGTTTCCTTTGAACAAATCACAGGATCTCCTGGAGCTGGAATCTGCTCACAAATGACCTCTGATTTTTTATTTATTTTATTTTTATTTCTATTTCAGATCTATGTGGAGAACAGAGTGTCCTAGCTTCACTTTTTTCTGCTTCGACTTTTCTGTCTGATCTCTTCCTTGCCAAATTCTGAGTCTATGGAAAAATTGACCCAATCCTTTGTGTGTCATTAATAAAATTATGATTTAAGTTTTGTCCCCAAGGATGTTATGATGGAGAAACCACAGACACATAGCTAAGCCCTTTCATCCTTTTGTCTGAAAGATATGGCTTTTATCTGAGTAATTAGCTCATCATCTTTATCTGACAAAGGAATAACAATGCAAAGGTGAGGCTTTTGTTTTTAATGATGTTGTGAATTTGTTTACCTGGATTCTTCCTCAGCAAGCCATGAGTCAGCCCTGGAACGCGTGCCTTCCACATCTAAAATATTAATAAATCTCAGGTGCCAAGTTGCTCTCTCTGCGTGTCTAACATTTCCCTTATCCTGCCATCTAAGGGAAGCTTTCATGCCATGCTTTAGTGCCAAGAGCATCTTCCGGCCTAAATGGTAACCTCAGCAGAAAGGATGCCTCTCAGGTTGGGTTTCGCGTCTTGACAAATCAATAGCTCCAAACCTGCCAGCCCTGCCTCTCACTTGGCTCAATACTCAGCTTCAACCCCACGGAGGCCATGTTCATTCCTGTGCTTCTCTGTGGGTTGATTTAATAAAGGAGGCTCTCAATTAATTAGCTCCAGGGACTTACATCCAGATGTGGTTGTATCAAGCCCACATTCATGTTTGGAGGCGAGAATCAAACACGTATGGGGATGGGGTGGCGGTGGGGAAGGCTGAGTGAAGAGGCCAGATTCTGTCTCTCTGGGGCAGGGAAGGAAGTGCAGACTGGAGGAGGGTCTGGGGCACAGGTCTAAGAGCACAGAGGATGGAGCGATGCTGGGAGGTGCTCCTGGCCAGAGGACAAAGTGCCCCAGCCTTCTTAGGAGGAAATGAAAACCTTGTCACCTTCTCCAACCATGGTGGCCTTCTTCTTTTGTGGGGATGTCAGAACTGCCTAAAGGACTGGCGTCTTCTTTGGGAGGTTGTGATCAAGTACAGTGGGGTACTTTTGCATTCTGTGCTAAAGCAACACACAGCAATGGTCCCAGCAAAGGGCAGACAGGTGCATTTGGGGGTACAGAGCATTTGTTGATCTTGCCCTTTCAGCCTCCTTTTTGTAGGGGGTGGGAGCGGCAGTTAATGATACTTCATTTTTCTATTAGAAAAGGTCCTTTCCAAGACTTCCCTGATAGTCCAGTGGTTAAGAATCTGCCTTGCAATGCAGGGGACATAGATTCGATCTTTGGTCAGGAAACTAAGATCCCATATGCTGTGGAGCAACTAAACTCATGAACCACAACTAGAGAGCCCTCACTCCAATTAGAGAGGCTGAGCGCCGCAACGAAAGGTCCCACATGGTGCAAAGACGATCCTGTGTACTGCACCTAAGACCAGACACAGCCAAATAAATAAATAAAGCAAACAGCCACAATAAAAAACCAAAAGGACCTTTTACCCTGCCTTGTGGGGGAACAGCCTTAGGAAGACTGTCAAACAAAGTGCCCTACCATCCCACCCTGGCCAGGAGTGAGCATGTGGCCTCAGCTTGGGCAATCACAATCTCTACTGGGATTTCAGTCTTGTACAGGGTTATGCAATAACAGAAACACAGCAATTGGCCCTTTAGTTCCAGAGGCTGTGTGCAGACAGGAGCAGGGATTAACTCCCACAACTAAGTCTCAGATTTGCCTCGGTTCTGCCATTTGCTGAGTCTGGTTTCACAGCTTTCCTTTTGGATTCTGGAGCCTGGAGCTGCCCCATAGTATTCAAGATATTTTTCTTCTGTTTAAGACTAGATTCCAGTTGCTTACAACCAGTCCTAACTCATACACATGATTTAAAAGTCTTTAGCAGGACTTTCTGAAATACGACTTTTTACTGGGGAGGGTTGTTGTTACTAATCAATCACACAACAAACGTTTCTTATGATGGAGGACAACTGGTTAGAGGGATTGGAAAATGTATGTTAAGTTGTGACAGAGACTGTTTTGCTGATAATAAATATTACAGTGATAAGGTGATATCTGATTTCTTATTATGTGGTGTTTTGTACCAAGGACATGATATGAATAATGTTTTAACACTGACAAAACCTTCTGTGGTTGGTGTGGGAAGTATCACCCTACTTTACAGATGAGAAAATTGAGACCCAGATGGAAAGTAATTTGACCAACGTCACCATAAAAGTGGTGGAACTGGTACTTGAACCAGAGTTGCCTCTCTTTAAGGCTCTGGATATCTGCTATTTCTTTTGCATTGATTCTCAAGTCCATCTCTGTGTCTAATTCAGTGGTTCTCAGAAGAGCAGTGATTCTGCTCCCCCAGGGGATGTTTTTTCATATCTATAGACATGTTTGTTCATATCTATAGACATATCTATAGACATGTTTGTTCATATCTATAGACATATCTATAGACATGTTCACATCTGTAGACATATTTATAGACATGTTCATATCTATAGACAGGTGGTTCTTACACCAGGATAGGAGGCTGCTCCTGGCATCTAGTGGGTGGAGACCAGGGAGGCTCAAAGCATCCTACAATCCACAGTACAGCCCCTGTCAACCAGGATTTTCTAGCCCCCAAGTATCAATAGTGTTAAGCCTGAGAGAGCCTTTCTCTGCACAATTTGAACCAAAAATTTGAACCTACGAAGCACAAGCCAGAAACCAAGGCAGCTTAAACCCAAGAGGGAAAGATTCCATCTTGTTCATCTTTCCATTCCTTTTTTTTCCTTCCTGCTGTTTGGAGAAGGACATACCATTTCCTCCTCCCTTCTTCCGCCCCTTCTCTTTAGCCGTTAGCCACTCTAGAAATGTTTTTGCTGGCTTGGAGTCATCCAGCCTCTGCTTATTAATAATTTCCCTTGGCATCTGCTGCCGCCTTCCTGTTAATGGCTCAGATCAGACCGAGGCCCACTGCAAGCAGGACCCCATCATGTCAGGCGCCTGTTCGTCCAAGGGGTTAACACCATTTTCTGTTGCTCAGAAAGTGGCCTAACTAAGTGAAAGGGAGCTAAGTGCTTGACTAAAGGAGGCTAAAGGCACTGAAGGAGCTGTTATGATCTATCGGATAAATAAATATGCTTTTCCGAAATTGTCTACAGCTTTATTTATAGAAGGGGCCCAAATGGCTTGGAAGGAATCTGCTTAAGAAGCTCTTAGCTCTTCTGGCAATTCTCACAGAGTTGAATGAAACACTTTAGGGTTGTTTTCTACGCCTTAATGATGCTGTGAGGAAAGCCAAGTTGTCTCCACCCGCAGAGGGTGCGTGAGAAGGAAGCCTTGTCTCTTCTTGGGAAATGAAGAGCAAGATGGCCCCACGTTCTACCCAACCTGTGACATCTTCACACTCCCAGGCCACAGCAGGTGCACTGTGGGAAAGGTGGGCACCTGGTACCCACAAAAATCTGCCCTCCATCTCCTGGGAGGGAGCACACGGCCTATAGGCCAATGGTATGGCCACCAGTACTCCGATACTTTAGCCATCTGATGCAAAGAACTGACTCGCTGGAAATGCCCCTGATGATGGAAAAGACTGAAGGCAGGAGGAGAAGGGGATGACAGAGGATGAGATGGTTGGATGGCATCCCTGACTCAATGGACACGAGTTTGAGCAAGCTGGAGTTGGTGGTGGACAGGGAGGCCTGGTGTGCTGCAGTCCATGGGGTGGCAAAGAGCTGGTCATGACTTAGCGACTGAATGACAACAAGACTCTAGCTGGCCAACTTGTACTTACAACCATTATTGGACTGGTTGCTAACTCAAGGAGATTTCATGCAAATCANGTGCTGCAGTCCATGGGGTGGCAAAGAGCTGGTCATGACTTAGCGACTGAATGACAACAAGACTCTAGCTGGCCAACTTGTACTTACAACCATTATTGGACTGGTTGCTAACTCAAGGAGATTTCACGCAAATCACCCTCATTTCTGGCTTGCAGTTTTTTAAAAAATAAAGGACTATTTGGCAGCACTGATCCAATGCAGCAACAGCTGCCTATTTTAGTCCTCCTACTGAAAATGTCCTCACACAATTCCCTGCACAAAACTCCTTGAGTGATGGATGCAAGAATCCAAGTTTGTTGTCCCTGTCCTGAAGAAGCAGGATATGATCTAGTCATCATTTGGGAGTAGTTAGGGGCTTCAGGTGGCACTAGTGGTAAAGAATCCACCTGCTAATGCAGGAGACATAAGAGATGAGAGTTTGATCCCTGGGTTGCGAAGATCCCGTGGAGGAGGAGGGCATGGCAACCCACTCCAGTATTCTTGCTTGGAGAATCCCATGGACAGAGGAGCCTGCGGGCTACAGTCCACAGGGTTGAAGAGTCTGACATGACTGAAGCGACTTAGCATGCATGCACAAGAAACGAAACCAAAAAAAGAAAAGAAAAGGATGGGGGAAGGAGATGTTGTTGGAAATGTCAAAGTCATCATGAAGGGGAGGGAGCTGGCGCTTGAGGCTGTGTCCACAAGGATAGGAAGAGAGTAAGGAGGGCTCTTGGTGGAAATGGTGGGGCCAGGAAGGGGCATGAGGATGAAGGTGAGAAGGCAGGAATGAGCTTGGACTGCATAGGGAGAGAAGGACAGGCTGATCTGAGGGTTCATTTGGGAAAGGAAGAGGATTGTGGCTGGGAGCTGTAGCCTGTGTGATTTTGTGGGGACCAGATTGGAGCAGGAAGGTTGGGTGCAGAAAGTACCATATGTCCTGCCAGATTTCTTCAGGCAGTCACCTCCTCCCATCTTTCCCTTCACATCCCTACCCAAGATTCGTCTTCTGCTTGGGAGCCCACAACTCTGAACTCCGATGCACCCGAGTGTCAGCAGGGTGGCATAGGGAGACTAATGACTCACACCAAATGACTAAGGAGAGCTCTTGCTTGGTCTCAAGGCACTGAAGCTCTGGTGGCCTCAGTGTGGGTCATTTTGGGCCAAGGCCTCAGCCCTGTAACCTGGGTCTCCCCGGCCTCTGCTTCCTGCTCTTCAGGGTGGCCTTCTTCTTTCTCTTCTTGGGCTGAGAAAAGACATAGGGTCCCGAGTCTCCTGCTGCTGAAGCATTGCTCCAAAGCCAAGGGTTCCTGGAGAAGAGATTTCTGTCTGGTGGATTAACCCAGGAATAGCCAATGGAAAATCTGAGTAAGAGATAACCAGGATGTTCCCACTGACTCAATTACAATCCCAGTTTTAATGTGCCATATAGAAACACGTATCAATTTAAAGCTGAGTTACTTTTTGTGCGTAGGCATCACTCTGTTAGCTTAGGAATTAAGCACCACTTCCATGTAGTCTTGTGGGATCTCCCATGGAAAGTGAGACCCTTCAGGTACTAGGAGTTCAAGGGCAGCATGGATATGTTCTTTTTCCCATGTCTTCTTTTTTTTTATGTCCTCGTAATCTTTTTTAAAAATTGAAGTATATTTGCTGGATAATATTATATAAATTAAAGGCATACAATATAGTTACTGACTCAATTACAATCCCAGTTTTAATGTGCCATATAGAAACACGTATCAATTTAAAGCTGAGTTACTTTTTGTGCGTAGGCATCACTCTGTTAGCTTAGGAATTAAGCACCACTTCCATGTAGTCTTGTGGGATCTCCCATGGAAAGTGAGACCCTTCAGGTACTAGGAGTTCAAGGGCAGCATGGATATGTTCTTTTTCCCATGTCTTCTTTTTTTTTATGTCCTCGTAATCTTTTTTAAAAATTGAAGTATATTTGCTGGATAATATTATATAAATTAAAGGCATACAATATAGTGATTCACATTTTAAGGGTTATAATCCATTTATAGCTATTGTAAAATACTGCCTGTATCCCCTGTGCTGTACAGTAATAGCCTTGTACTTTCTTTTATACCTAATAGTTTGTACCTCTTACTCCCTTACCCCTCTATTGCCTCTCTCATTTCCCTCTCCTCACTGGTGACCACTAGTTTGTGCCCTATGTTTGTGAGTCTGCTTATTATCTGTTATATTCATTAATGTGTTGTATTTTTTAGATTGTACATAAAAGTGGTATCACACAGTATTTGACTTTCTCTGTACGATTTACATTACCTAGCATAATGCCCTCCAAGTCCATACATGTTACTACAAATGGCAAAATTTCATTCATTTTTTTGGCTGAGTAATATTCCATTATATATATGTATATATTCCATTATATATATATATATTCCATTATGTATATATATTCCATTATGTATATATATTCCATTATATAAGAGGAGAGCGAAAAAGTTGGCTTAAAGCTCAACATTCAGAAAACGAAGATCATGGCATCTGGTCCCTTCGGACACGACTGAGCGACTGAACTGAACTGAACTGAACTGATTCCATTATATATATATATTCCATTATATATATATATATATATATATTCCATTATGTATATATATTCCATTATGTATATATATATTCCATTATATATATATATATGTTATACACATCTTCTTTATCCATTTGTCTTGGTAGACACTTAGGTTGCTTCCGTATGCTGGCAATTGTAAATTATGCTGCTATAAACATTGGAGCACACATACCCTTTTCAAAGTTGTATATTTGTTTTTTTTCACATATACACCCGGGAGTGGAATTTCGGTATTTCATATAGTAATTCTATTTTTAGTTTTGCCAGAAACCTCCATAATTGTCTCCACAGTGGCTGCCCCAATTTACATTCCCACCAACAGTGTTCGAGGATTCCGTTTTCTCCTTATCCTCACCAACATTTGTCATCTATAGACACTTTGATGACAGCCATTCTGGCAGGTGTGAGGTGATATCTCATTGTGGTTTTGATTTTCATTTTTCTGATGATTAGTGATGTTTAGCATCTTTTCATGTGCCTGTTGGTCATCTATGTTTCCTCTGGGAAATGTCTGTTCAATTCTTTTGCCCATTTTTCAATCAAATTTTTCTTTCTTTCTTTTTTTGATGTTAAGGTGTATGAGCTGTTTATATATGCTGGATATTAATCCCTTACTGGTCATATCATTGCAAATATTTTCTCCTATTCAGTTTGTCTTCTTGCTATTATAAATGATTTAAGTCTTTCTTTCTTTTCTTCTTCTTCCTTTTTAAATTAGCCAAACCACATGTGTGAGTCTTCGTAGAAACAGTCATTTTCTTGGTGAACTTTATATATATAAAATTATCCACGCGAGGGCACTAGGAATGGATATGGAGAGACAGAAGGGGAACATTTTTCCTCTGATGGTTTGTGCCACAGAACAGATCTTGAAGTGACAAAAAAAAGACCTTACATGTACTGGGATGGGTCGGTAAGAGTCAAAAGGAGGCCCACCAACTTTCAACACTGTTCATGACGGTAGAAAAACTCAGAGCCCCAGAACCTGCCAGGCCACAGAGATGTACTCAATCCATTTGACATGTGAACAGGTTGGGCACAGAGTCTCCTGTTTGAGGCTATGAGGAATATAGGCATGATTTCAGAGACTCTTTTTGACTGGGGGCAAACAAATTTTATGTTCCAAGATTTGAACAGATTAAAAACATTAAAAAAAATATTCTGCTTCTGCTTCTATTGTATTTTTACTTTATTATTCGGACACGACTGAGCGACTGAACTGAACTGAACTGAACTGATTCCATTATATATATATATTCCATTATATATATATATATATATATATTCCATTATGTATATATATTCCATTATGTATATATATATTCCATTATATATATATATATGTTATACACATCTTCTTTATCCATTTGTCTTGGTAGACACTTAGGTTGCTTCCGTATGCTGGCAATTGTAAATTATGCTGCTATAAACATTGGAGCACACATACCCTTTTCAAAGTTGTATATTTGTTTTTTTTCACATATACACCCGGGAGTGGAATTTCGGTATTTCATATAGTAATTCTATTTTTAGTTTTGCCAGAAACCTCCATAATTGTCTCCACAGTGGCTGCCCCAATTTACATTCCCACCAACAGTGTTCGAGGATTCCGTTTTCTCCTTATCCTCACCAACATTTGTCATCTATAGACACTTTGATGACAGCCATTCTGGCAGGTGTGAGGTGATATCTCATTGTGGTTTTGATTTTCATTTTTCTGATGATTAGTGATGTTTAGCATCTTTTCATGTGCCTGTTGGTCATCTACGTTTCCTCTGGGAAATGTCTGTTCAATTCTTTTGCCCATTTTTCAATCAAATTTTTCTTTCTTTCTTTTTTTGATGTTAAGGTGTATGAGCTGTTTATATATGCTGGATATTAATCCCTTACTGGTCATATCATTGCAAATATTTTCTCCTATTCAGTTTGTCTTCTTGCTATTATAAATGATTTAAGTCTTTCTTTCTTTTCTTCTTCTTCCTTTTTAAATTAGCCAAACCACATGTGTGAGTCTTCGTAGAAACAGTCATTTTCTTGGTGAACTTTATATATATAAAATTATCCACGCGAGGGCACTAGGAATGGATATGGAGAGACAGAAGGGGAACATTTTTCCTCTGATGGTTTGTGCCACAGAACAGATCTTGAAGTGACAAAAAAAAAGACCTTACATGTACTGGGATGGGTCGGTAAGAGTCAAAAGGAGGCCCACCAACTTTCAACACTGTTCATGACGGTAGAAAAACTCAGAGCCCCAGAACCTGCCAGGCCACAGAGATGTACTCAATCCATTTGACATGTGAACAGGTTGGGCACAGAGTCTCCTGTTTGAGGCTATGAGGAATATAGGCATGATTTCAGAGACTCTTTTTGACTGGGGGCAAACAAATTTTATGTTCCAAGATTTGAACAGATTAAAAACATTAAAAAAAATATTCTGCTTCTGCTTCTATTGTATTTTTACTTTATTACTGGTGCTTTCTCCTTTGACTTGCTAACGGGAATGTATTTTTTTTTCTTGGTACTGCCATTACCTCTTCCTGCTACTTTCCAGGTCACTAATTTTTCTGCTTAGAGTTCATTCTGTTTAGACCGATATGCTGTCTCTTTTAATGAGGTTATTTCTGGGTTATTAGCCTTCCTGTTATATGATACCTTATGTGGAGGCCCTAATTGATGTAAATCAAACACAGCTTGCAGAAAAAAATCAAAGTCATCCTTCAGATATTTGGTGGATCTTGGGGCATCTCAGGAGTTCAGTATTTAAAGCTACTTTTTTGAGATGAGGTTCCATGTAGCTAATAACACAAATAAATCCTTTCTTATTCGTAAATTAGCTTGGAGGCCCTAATTGATGTAAATCAAACACAGCTTGCAGAAAAAAATCAAAGTCATCCTTCAGATATTTGGTGGATCTTGGGGCATCTCAGGAGTTCAGTATTTAAAGCTACTTTTTTTGAGATGAGGTTCCATGTAGCTAATAACACAAATAAATCCTTTCTTATTCGTAAATTAGCAGGTTCAGAGAAGTGGAAATTGAAGGAGAGCATTGGCATTTTGGTTTGCTGAATAAGCTTTAGACAGAAATTAGACTGAAAAGTATCGAGTGGGAGGGTTTTATTGTACAGTTCAATAACCTTGCCAACATATTTTTATTAAGGCATTCTTACATAAACCATTAAGCTTTAGGTTAATTTTTACAGATATTTTCTGGCTGTACTTAACGAAGAGGAGTAGAATGAAGCACAAGAAAGAATTTCCTCTAGACCTCTCAGGTCTCTCCACGTAGCTGTGTGCGGGAGGGATTTCTGGGGCTCTTTGGTTGTCAGAGGGGCCTGTTGTTATGTTCACATTAGCAAGAGGAGGTTGCTATTTTCTCATTTTTGCTCCTGGACATTAGCTCTGTCATGGGAGATTCTGACGTGCAGGCATATTATTTTTATCTCGAAAGAAAGAAAAATATGGTTTGCTCTCTTTTTTTCCTTAAGGTCTTGTTCATTCATTATGTTCCCTGCCTGTCTCCGAGAGAAATTGCTCTCTGCCTGGAAAGGTGTGGCCAGTGCAAGACTCTTCAGAGGGAGAGGGTATTTCCCAGTGGAAGCAGGCTTGGGTGGGGGATGGGGAAGGTAGGGGTAGGGGGAGCCCCAGAGGCCACACCCACTCAGGGAAGTCTTGGTGCAGCAGAAGGTGTGGGAGGGTTGGGATCAGAGCCCCTGGCTTTAAAGACAACTCTGTTGCTTAATAACCACATGGCACTAGAGAATGTTGTTGTAGTTATTTAGTTGCTTTGTCCTGTATGACTCTTGTGCCACCCCATGGACTATAGGCCGACAAATTCCTCTGTCCATGGGATTTCCCAGGCAAGAATACTTGAATGGGTTGCCATTTCCTACTCTAGGGGATCTTACTGACCCAGGAATTAAACCAGCGTCTCCTGCATTGCAGGCAGATTCTTTACCACTGAGCCACCTGGGAAACCCATACCTGGCTATCAAAGCATCAGAAACTCAAAGGTGAAGTGAACTGACCTAACTCTCTGGATAACCAAAGTCACCATCACCTGAGCACTCCTGACACACATGTGCATGCACACATACACACACACACACACGCACACATGGCTCCTGATTTGGCACAATGGTCATAGCCCCTGTGTTGGTTGGTTTGGTGGAAATCCATGAATGTGAATAAAAGCAATGTGTTAACTGCCAGACACCATATAAAATGTTTGCTGTGGGGTCTTTTTTTTTTTTTTCTATTGAAGTATAGTTGATTTATAGTGTTGTATTAGTTTCACATGTAGAGCAAAGTGCATCAGTTATGTATATGCATATATCTACTCTCTTTAAGGTTTATTCCCATATAGCTGTGGGGTCTTGATGGTGATGGTCAAGGAAGTCTGAGAAGGGTCCAGGTGGGTATCTCGATGGCCTGTTGTAGCTGAGTGTCAGCGATGCTCAGTCAAGGGCACCTGGGGTTCACAAGGTCCATGGGGCAGCCCTGAACCTTGTATATGTTCTCCGTGGGAAGATGGGGCAAGAGTGAAGAGGCCAAAAGAATGGGGAGATGGGTGCTCCAGCCTCGAAATTGTGGTTTCATCCAGGAAGAAGGCCCCTAGAAGTCACCACTTAGCAGTTTTGGGGTCTGGGCTGTCTGCTTTCCAGACACAAAGCCACCTGGGTCCTCTCTGCTCTGAGTCCTGCCAGCCTGGAGACTTGCAGGCCAGTGAGAGGCCAGCCAGTTCCAGACTGGCTGGTCAGAGGGCCTCCTAATTCTGTCGTAGCTATTTATTAAGACGGAGAGTCATAGGCCTTTTAAGTTTCCAGAAGAAACACTCAGCATTTTCGTCATGGAATCCTGGAAGATGAGAAGGTTCAAAATTCCTTCAGTGCAGAGTTTCCCAAACTTCTACCTAAAGGATTGTCCCCTTTATGGATTTTGTTAAATAAAGTGCTAATCGCTCAGTTGTGTCCGGTTCTTTGTGACCCCATGGACTGTAGCCCTCCAGGCTGCTCTGTCCATGGAATTCTCTAAGCAAGAATACTTTAGTGGGTTGCCATGCCCTTCTCCAAGGGATCTTCCTGACCCAGGGATTGAACCCAGCTCTCCTGCATTGCAGGCAGATTATTTACCATTTGAGCCACCAAGGAAGCTGTTAAATAAGCCTGCTTTTAAATGTTTGAATTTAGTTTTAAAGGAAAATATATATCAGTCTGGTACCTGGAGCTCCATCTCATTTGCGGTAAAGAGGGACTAATTGTGAAATGGCTACAGTGGTCTTCCCAACAGCCTGTTCAACTACCCACAGACACTTGAGCCACACCCAGAGCCTCTCACACGCACAGCACACACACCCACGATGACACCGCCTGCCCAACACTCACCCACCTCCCTGACATGCCCACACAATACACATGATGCACAAACACAAAATAACACACAACACACATGACTCAAGCACATGGTACACACAATAGATACTCCATAAGCATAGACGCATGATACATATAACATACACACCATGCCTACACATGTTACATCCACAGCACACTCACCACTCACATAGCCACCGTACACAAACTTACAAGCACTAGTCCTTTTCCATACAGAACACACAGCCACATTACATGTGCAGTGCTAATGTCCAACACAACGACACACAGCTCACGGCACATGCGATGTGCAGACAAACCCACACACACACCTTCACATTCTTATGAAAAAGAAATGTGGAAGGAAAACTTGAAATGTTAGCAGTAATTTTTCATTAGATGGTGGTATTTTGGGTAATTTTCATTTTCTCTGTTGCTCATTTCTATACTGTCTAAATTTCACACAATGAATGGGTATTGATTTGTAACTTTTAAAGAGAGTCACCATTTAATAACCCAGTGGTCTCTTCCTGTGGCAGCTCTGGCCTTTTGGCTCAATGGTCTGATGCCCATCACATGTATGTTTCTGGCAGAGGAAGATGCCAGTCACCTAAGGAGTCTAGAAATTCTGAGGAGGCATTTCTCAGCCCTGGACCCTCCGTCTCCCCAGCCCCAAAGCTAATTTGGCTACAAGGATGTCAAGGTCGGGGAGGGGCCCAGGCTCTGGATTCTGGCAGGATCTCTAGCTCACTCCCCCACCCTCTCTTAGGCCCTGTTCCTTACTGTTTCATTCTATTTAAATTATTATTGTGTCTTTGGTCCTATTGTTGGACAGAAAACGTTTTTTACTGACCCGAAGTAGATTTCATTTCTGTGGTTAGTTGCTGTCTCCATTCAATGGACTCCTGGCTGTGGGCAAGTATCTGACTGCAGACTCTATATTTCAGTAAATAATCAATTGCCATTATAAATCAGGCACCATGCTTGGCTCTTGGGAGGTAGAGGTAGATCTGACCCCCTCGTAAGAGAATGGCAGGCTCGTAATTACTGAAATATGGTCATTGGTTATTGCAGAGAGTTGACTTGATATTCCGAGGCTTAATATTAGCCACAGTGATGCATAATAGTGAGACAGAATTACAATTATGAATGCAAATGCTTGTCTCCTGCATTCTCATGCGTCACCCATCTCTATTAGGCATAACGCAAAAGACTGGATGTTCAACATTCTGGGTTTACAATTTGTTCTTTTTTGTCTGTATCGCAACCAATTTTTTCTGGATTTCCAAAGCCATGCTTCTCCACCTTCTGATGGCCACCCAGGTTCCCTGAGAGGTAAGTTTTGCTTTGCTAACTTTAGACTTTCCAAGCTTTTGGGGCAATGATATTAGGCATGGATTCTACAATGAGCAAAGGCCCTGGGACATGTTGCAATCACAGGGCAAGAAACCAGGACAAGATAGTTTACCACTATGATTTCCAAAATCTTTGCCATTTTCTGTCCCTGAGTGAGGCTTGAATATTGCGTCAATCTCTATTGGGGTGGGAGATGTTGTATGATGAATAAAACTAAGTTTCTTATATTGTCTGTGCTCCCCTGGATCCAAGGAGGTTTTGGCCATTAGATACGTGGTGGAGCTGTGATTTTGTAAATAAACTATGAAAGTGTACACACACAGATGCATCCACCAAGTGGAGTTTAGGGATCCCAGGAAATGGGAAAGGCATCTTTGGAGTGAGACCTTTAAACTGGAGCCTGAGGTTTAAAGGTGGGCTGAGCAACGATAAAGTGAGAAAATATTTTATGCCAAAGACACAGCGTGCATGAAAAACCCTGAGGCAGGATAGAGTGGAAGATACCTAGGACCACACAGGAGCCCGTGGTGACAAGAGAGAGAAAGGGGACTGATACTGGTTGAAACTGTGAACCTGGACTGGAATGCAGACTGGGTGGCCATATTAAGTTTTGTTTTTTTATGAACAAACAACTTACAAGAAGGGCACCCCCGGTGGCTCAGTGGTCAAGAATCTCCCTACAATGCAGGAGACATCTATCCCTGGATTGGGAAATGGCAACCCATTCCAGTATTCTTGCCTGGGAAATTCCATGGACAGAGAAGCCTGTTGGGCTACAGTCCATGGGGTTGTGGAGTCGGACACAACCTAGTGCCAAAATAACAAAGCACTTCATGAAAGATGTATTTTGAAAATGTATTCAGTAGTGTGTAAGGCATTCAGCAATACAAAAAATACTACAACCTGCACCAAAGAGATGTGCTCAACGTCTTTGTGTCTGCAGATCCTCTCTCCACCCTTCACCTGACCTGTGCCCTAGAGGCTGACTCCTCTGCGCCTCCTTCTGGCTTCCTGTTGGGTTCAAAGATTGGAGCAAACAATGCATGAGGGGAGGTTTATCCCCTGGCTCCCACCCTATATCCAGGTTCTTCCTGAATTCAGGTTCCTGGAACTGCTCCCCTTCCCTTATTGCTTTAGCCCACCTGGTAGGGAAAACCCTGAGAATCTTGTGGTCTCCCAGCACCCTATCCTTACCCTGGTAAACAGTTCCTCGATTTACCCCATTGACTGTGTCTACTGTTTCTTGCTGGTACCTACCATCATCAGGAAATGAAGGGATCATTGTATGTGTGTCTCTCCTCATTAAATCCCCTTCTTGTCTCTCAAGAGTAAGCTCTGTACTTGATACAAAATGCTCATTCCTCTGCTGGGTTTATGCTCTCCATCCACTATGTACAGCAGCCACACAGTCAGCACTCTGCCCTCATCCCTTTCCCTTTCCATTTCAGTGCAGTCTTGAGATCAATTTCCTTTCCAGAAATGGCATTCTCTGTTTTTCCTGAAACTTTCTCTGGCCATCAGTGTCTATTTTGTCCCCATTGTGACTGGCTGGATGTCCTGGAAATTAACACCTCATCCCAGCAACCCCTCAAAAAGGATGGATAGGAATTGGTGTATCAATATCACCTGGTGAGATACGCTGGGACACAGAGTTTCTCTGCAGAATTCATCTCCCATGGTGGTAACTGGCTTAATACTGCATGCTTATTGGTAGGAAAGTTATGACCAACCTAGACAGCATATTCAAAAGCAGAGACATTACTTTGTCAACAAAGGTCCATCTAGTCAAGGCTATGGTTTTTCCAGTGGTCATGTGAGAGTTGGACTATAAAGAAACCTGAGCACTGAAGAATTGATGCTTTTGAACTGTGGTGTTGGAGAAGACTCTTGAAAGTCCCTTGGACTGCAAGGAGAATCCAACCAGTCCATCCTAAAGGAGATCAGTCCTGGGTGTTCCTTGGAAGGACTGATGTTGGAGCTGAAATTCCAATACTTTGGCCACCTGATGCGAAGAGCTGACTCATTTGAAAAGACCCTGATGCTGGGAAAGATTGAGGGCAGGAGGAGAAGGGGATGACAGAAAATGAGATGGTTGGATGGCATCTCCAACTCCATGGACACAGATTTGGGTGGACTCTGGGAGTTGGTGATGGACAGGGAGGCCTGGCGTGCTGCGATTCATGGGGTCGCAAAGAGTCGGACACGACTGAGTGACTGAACTGAGCTGGACTGATTGGCTGCCTTCTCTTCCCTCTGACTTTCCTTCTCTTCTACTGGTGTTTGCTAGGATCAACTCCCAATAACTTACCTGCACTTGCACTATTACTCACCCTCCCAAATAAGATAATATGTATGTGTCTCTATATAAACTTGTAGAGGCTTACTTTTAGGCTTCATGAAATTGATATCATACTGGCTGAAATTTTCTGTATCTTGTTTCTGCTCTACATGGTGTTTGCTAGATTCATCTATAATGGTATCAGTATGTATCATCACCTTGCTTATTTAACTTATATGCAGAGTACATCATGTGAAATGCTGGGCTGGAAGAAGCACAAGCTGGAATCAAGATTGCCAGGAGAAATATCAATAACCTCAGATATGCAGATGACACCACAATTAGGGCAGAAAGTGAAGAGGATCTAAAGAGCCTCTTGATGAAAGTAAAAGAGGAGCATGAAAAAGCTGGCGTAAAACTCAACATTCAAAAAATGAAAACCACAGCATCCAGTCCCATCACTTCATGGAAAATAGATGGAGAAACAATGGAAACAGTGAGAGACTTTATTTTCTTGGGCTTCAAAATCACTACAGATGATGACTGCAGCCATGAAATTAAAAGACGCTTGCTCCTTGGAAGGAAAACTATGACAAACCGAGATAGCATATTAAAAAACAGAGACATTGCTTTGCCAACAAAGGTCTGTCTAGTCAAAGCTATGGTTTTTCCAGTAGTCACGTATGGATGTGAAAGTTGGACTATAAAGAAAGCTGAGCGCCAAAGAATTGATGCTTTTGAACTGTGGTGCTGGAGAAGACTTCTTCAGAGTCCCTTGCACTGCAAGGAGAATCCAACCAGTCCATCCTAAAGGAAATCAGTCCTGAATATTCATTGGAAGGACTGATGCTGAAGCTGAAACTCCAATACTTTGGCCACCTAATGTGAAAAACTGACTCATTTGGAAAGACCCTGATGCTGAGAAAGATTGAAGGTGGGAGGAGAAGAGGACAATAGAAGATAAGATGGTTGGATGGCATCACCAACTCGATGGACATGAGTTTGAGCAAGCTCCGGGAGTTGGTGTTGGACAGGGAGGCCTGGTGTGCTGCAGTCCATAGGGCTGCAAAGAGTTAGATGTGGCTGAGCAACTGAATTGAACTGAACTGATAATGGTATCAGTTTCTGTAATTCATTCATTTTATTTTTCCCTTTAAAAAAAATTTGTGAAGTATAGTTGATTTACAATGTGTTAGTTTTAAGTGCAGAGCAAAGTGATTTAGTTGTGTGTGTATATATATATATTCTTTTTCATTATGGTTTATTACAGTATATATTGAGTATACTGAGGTTTATACTGAGTATATCCCTGTGCTATACAGTAGGGCCTTCTTGTTTATCCATCCTAAATATATATAACAGTTGGCATCTGCTAATCTCAAACTACCAATCTTTCCCTCCTCCACCAGCCACAAAAAAGAATGAAATAATGCCATTTTCAAGAATATGAATGGACATAGAGATTGATATTGAGTGAAGTCAGATAAAGACAAATATCATATGCTATGTTTTATATGTGAAATCTAAATGAGAGTACAAATAAACTTATCTACAAAACAGAGATAGAGTTACAGATGTCAAAGACAAACTTATTGTCATCAGAGTTTAAGTGGGGAGAGATAAATTGGAAGATTGACTTATACTCACTGCTATATACAAAATAGATAACTAGCAAGGACCTACTGTATAACACAGGGAAGTCTACTGAAAACTCTGTAATGGTTTGTATGGGAAAAGAATCTAAAAAAGAGTGAATATATGTTAACTGATTCACTTTGCTGTATACTTGAAACTAACACAAACATTGTAAGTCAACTATACTCGAATAAAAAGTTTTTTTAAAATAACATATTCCAGATAATTTTTTGACTGCTGCTGCTGCTAAGTTACTTCAGTTGTGTCCAATTCTGTGTGACCCCATAGACGGCAGCCCACCAGGCTCCCCTGTCCCTGGGGTTCTCCAGGCAAGAACACTGGAGTGGGTTGCCATTTCCTTCTCCAACGCATGAAAGTGAAAAGTGAAAGTAAAGTCGCTTAGTCATGTCTAACTCTTCACGACCCCTTGGATTGCAGCCTACCAGGCTCCTCTATCCATGGGATTTTCCAGGCAAGAGTACTGGAGTGGGGTGCCATTGTCTTCTCCAGATATGTTGCAAATATCTTCTTCCAATTTGTGGTTTATCTCCTCATGCTTTTATGGTAACTTTAAATAAGCAAAAGCATTATGAGGTCTTAAAGGTGGAAGAAATGATATGATGTGGTTGTGCTTTTATAAAAGTTTCCTTGGTAATCAGATGAATAGAATAGGACATGGTTCAGACAAGTGAAAAGAGGAAAACCCATTGTGATCACTGGTATAGCAAATCAGGAGGGGAAGTGGGTGGTTTAAAACTACAGAGAATTCAGTGATAATGGGGAGAAATAATTACATCCAAGAGATAATTTGGAGATGAATTTATGAAGCTTAATGGCAGTGGAAAAAAAGTAGATGTTTACAGTGACTACTTAGATTCCGCATGTAAGTGTTACCATGTAGCATTTGCCTTAATATTTCTGATTTACTCCATTTTGTATGATGATCCCTAGGTCCATCCATGTAGCTGCAAATGGCATTATTTCATTCCTTTTAATGGCTGAATAGTATTTCATTGTATATATGTACCACAACGTCTTTATCCATTCATTGGTTGGTAGACATTTTGGTTGCTTCCATGTCTTGGCTATAGTGCTGTTGAGAACATAGGGGTGCATGTATCTTTTCAAATTATAGTTTTGCCTGAATATATGTCAAGGAGTGAGATTGCTGGGTCAAAGGAGGGGGTGATGGATTGGGAGTTTGGGATTAGCAGATGCAAATATTATTGAGGGCTTCCCTGATAGCTCAGTTGGTAAAGAATCTGCCTGCAGTGCATGAAATCCCGGTTTGATTCGTGGGTCAGGAAGATCTACTGGAGAAGGGATAGGTTACCCATTCCAGTATTCTTGGGCTTCCCTTGTGGCTCAGCTGGTAAAGAATCCACTTGCAATGCAGGAGACCTGGGTTCTATCCCCGTGTTGGGAAGATCCCCTGGGGAAGGGCAAGGCTACCCACTCCAGTATTCTGGCCTGGAGAATTGCATGGACTCTATAGTCCATGCAGTCACAGAGTCAGACACGACTGAGCGACTTTCACTCACACAGTATTTTTAAGGAATAAACAACAAGTTCCCATTGTAAAGAATGGAAATTATGTTCAATATCCTATAATATACAAAAATGAAAAAAAAATAAACTAAATCACTTTGCTGTATAGCAGAAACTAACACATTGTAAATCAACTATACTTCAATTAAAAGTACATTACATAAATTTAAAAAAACATCTGCTTAAAATTAGGTTCCAGTAAAGATTGGCTTCCCTGATGGTTCAGACAGTAAAGACTCTGCCTGCAATGCAGGAGACCCAGGTTCAATCCCTGTTGAACAACACTATAAACCAACTTTACCTGGTTGACATTTATAGAACATTGCCATCCAACAATAGAGTACACTTTTTAAAAAGTGTACATTGGATGTTATCAATACAAACACATTCTGGATCACAAAAATAAACTCAATAAATGTAGAAGGATTCAGACCATATAGAATATATGTTATCTAACAACAGTGAAAGAAAATTAGAAATAAATAACGGATAGGATAGGATAAGTCACGTCAGTCGTGTCCGACTCTGTGTGACCCCATAGATGGCAGCCCACCAGGCTCCCCCGTCCCTGGGATTCTCTAGGCAAGAACACTGGAGTGGGTTGCCATTTCCTTCTCCAACGCATGAAAGTGAAAAGTGAAAGTGAAGCCGCTCAGTCATGTCTGACCCTCAGCGACCCCATGAACTGCAGCCCACCAGGCTCCTCCCTCCATGAGATTTTCCAGGCAAGAGTACTGGAGTGGGGTGCCACTGCCTTCTCCAAAATAACAGATAAAGATGTTAAAATCCTCAAATATTTAGAAAATAAATAACAAATAACACATTTCTAAATGACTTGTTTGTCAAAAAATAAATAAAAATTGAAATTTGAAAGCATTTTGAACTGGATGAAATGAAAACACAGTATATTAATATTTATGAGATGCTGATCAAAGCAGCATTTAGAGGAAAATGCATAGCACCAAATATCTATATTAGAGAAGAAGATCTTAAACCAATGGCCTCAGGTGCCAACTTAAGAAACTAGAAAAAGATGAGGAAATGATCAGTAAGCAGAATAAATGAAATGATATAGTTCAGACTAGAAATCAGTGAGCTAGAAAACAACAACAAAAAGAAACCAAAACAAAGTTATTTGTGAAATTTAATAAAATCAGTAAATCTTTATATATTTTTATCTGAACAAATAGAGTAAAGGTAATAATTACCAATATTAGTACTGAGAATGTGATTTCTACAGGTATCAAGAGGATAATGGGGCAATATTATAAATTACTTTATGAAACCAAATTAGCCAACTTAACTGGCAAAATTCCATAAAAGACACCAACTACTAAGGATTTCTCAAGAAGAATTAGATAATCTATAGCCTTATATCTATGGTAAAGAATCTGCCTGCAATGCAGGAGATCTGAGTTCAATCCCTGGGCTGGGAAGAACCCCTGCAGAAGAGAATGGTTACCCACTCCAATATTCTCACCTGGAGAATTCCATAGACAGGGGAATCTAGTGGGCTGCAGTCCATGAGGTTTCATACAGCTGGACACGACTGAGCAACTAACTTTTTCATTTTCCCAAGAAAACTCCCAGCCATCCAGTTTCATCAGTCAGTTCTGCCAAGCACTTGAAGAAGAAATAATACCAATTCTACAAAACTCCTGCAGAAAGTGGAAGAGACAAGAATATCTCGCATCTCATTCTATAGACCAGAACAATCCTGATACTAAAAATCAGATAAAGACAGAATTAAAAAGTCCGATATTCCTCATGCAAAGTTTCTTTAATTTTTTTTTAGTAAATCAAATTCAACAAGTAAAAGCAGTCATATCATGAAAAGAGAGTTGGGGGATAGCTGGGGATGGGGAGAGTTGAAAGAGGAATTTTCATAGTGGGAGACTTAATTGTGTCTAAATACTTAGTAGGAAGGAATCAGCACCCACAGAGCAATTATGGATCACATAATCTTTTCTAGATCAGAGTTTCTCAACTATGGTTATGCATTTAAATTGCCTTAAGAATTTTGAAACAATGCTGATGCCTCAGCCACTATCTTTATCCTCCAAACCTTCCTTCTGGAATGAGGTTGGTAGATATTAAAAAAAAGAATAAAAGTTCACAAAGTGATTTAATGTGCACTCATGATTAAGAACCATTTCCTAGAAGATGGGGACTGTGATCCCAAGCATAGGTCAAACAGTTGATCTTAGGTTTGAGGAAAGCTGCTCACTCTCATGGGGAGAAAGGAAGGAAGATAGAAAGAGTTGCAGGTAAATTTCAGAATTTGATGGGAAAACATTAAGGTAGATCCTCTTGGTTTATATGAAACTTTACACAAAGTGACTCTATAATTCTAGACCCACCAACTAAAGATTGTCAGATGAGGAGAATGAGGGGGAATGAGTGTGAAGGGCTTACTCATGGTTACACAATGACTGAGCTGGAACAAGATCTCCTGGATCTGAAGACCCCATGACATCCCCATGTCTAAAGGGACCCCAACCCTATCAGTGAAGCAGTTGAGTTTGGGATAAATTTGGGAAAGAGGCAGTTAAGAGTATGATTTGTCAGTCTCTGGAATTTTCTCCTTTAGTAAACTCGTATGTGTCAGATCTTAATTCATTTCAAAGTAGCAAGGATTGATGAAGGCTAATGGATGCCCAGGAGACAAATAATGGCTGAAAACACACGAAGGACTTAAATGAGACAACAGGTAAGTTTATTTTTTTCCACTATTTCTTCATGTTGGTTTTACCATGAAATTAATAATTTGTGTTCAACTCACTGTAGAGTTTGACAATAGTGCAACTTCTGGGTCTAGAAGATAGGTTGATATGTGTTACATGTTTGTCTTTTGAGAATAAGAGGTGACATTTTCACTGAAATTCCAACACATGCAAAACGTCATTGGTTGCACTTTGCTTTTCTTGCTTAACAACTTAGGAATAGACTTCTTCATTTTTTTTTTTTAATTATTGATTAGCATGATTTGAGAACTTGTTTCAAAGAGAAATTTGATGTTACTAATTCAAAAAAATATGACTGTCCAGCTCCCTTTCACTCCAAGAATTTTTCATTTGTTTTCAGAATCAGGAAGATGAATAGGGTATAGGAAACTGAAACCTCAGACCTAAAGGTAGTGTTTCTTGGGAGATTTTATAACTCTGCTTAGAGATTTTTTTGCCCAGGGACCATGGAGTTTGGGACTTCAAAGAGGATTTGATTGGGACTGGGGGAAAGATGAAGGGACTTTTGCTGATCAGATATTTTGAACCTTTTTAGCATTTGCTATTTCAAGTGTATGAACTAGCTAGCACTCACTGACAGGACAAAATAAAAAATTAATGAAAACTTAATAAACTTTGAAATCAAAGAGGTCTTTAAACTATTCAGAAAGAGGTATTTAAACTGTTGCATCTGCCTACCTATGGAAGAGAGATGCTACTGTTATTCACCTGGGAACTATCTTCGGTAATAAATTTGGGTGAAATTCTATCTGGTTTTCTTATCTATTCTTCTTACACTGTAGCAGTGCTATAGGTACAGGGGAATATGATTGGAAGAAGAAATGCATGTGGAACTATTAATATGTTAGACTAGAGTTTTCCCTTTCATTCTTTTGGCAGGTTCAGTCAAACAGTCAGTTGCTCAGTCATGTCTGACTCTTTGGGATCTCATGGACTGCAGCACGTCAGGCTTCCCTGTCCATCACCAACTCCAGGAACTTATTCAAAATCATGTCCATTGAGTCAGTGATGCCATCCAACCATCTCATCCTCTGCCATCCCCTTCTCCTTCTGCTCTTGATCTTGCCCAGCATCAAGGTCTTTTCCAATGAGTCAGTTTTTCGCATCAGGTGGCCAAAGTATTGGAGTTTCAGCTTCAGCATCAGTCCTTCCAATGAATATTCAGGACTGATTTCCTTTAGGATGGACTGGTTGGATCTCTTTGCAGTCCAAGAGACTCTCGAGAATCTTCTCCAACACCACAGTTCAAAAGCATCAATTTTTCAGTGCTCAGCTTTCCTTATAGTCCAACTCTCACATCCATACATGGCTTTTTAATATGCTGTCTAGGTTTGTCATAGCTTTTCTTCCAAGGAGCAAGCATCTTTTAATTTCATAGCTGTAGTCACCATCTGTAGTGATTTTGGAGCCCAAGAAAATAAAGTCTATCACTGTTTCCATTGTTTCCCCACCTATTTGCCATAAAGTGATGGGACCAGATGCCATGATCTTAGTTTTCTGAATGTTGAATTTTAAGTCAACTTTTTCACTCTCCTCTTTCACTTTCATCAAGAGGATCTTTAGTTCTTCTTAGCTTTCCGCCATAAGGGTGGTGTCATCCTCAAATCTGGCAGGTTAGCAGATGCAAAGTGAGACTGTGGGATTTTGAAGGGCTTCATTTTGATGACTTCAACTAATGAGCAAGAGTTTACCAAGAAGAGATAGGGTTATCAGTTAAGCTTTTACTAATATTACTGGTACATCCTTAACAGAGAGTTAAATGCATAGATTTTAAATGTGAAGTTTGATTAGTTTTGAAAAATACGTTCATCCCCATGAACATATAGAGCATTTAACACACTCCAAAGAGTTCCTTCATGACCTTACCCCATAAACTCTGGCTGTCTCTCTCCAGAGAAAACCACAGTTCTGATTTCTAACACCATCAATTAGTTTCATCTGTTTCATATAAGCAGAATCACCACATTCTTTTTGCTCAGAAAAATGCTTTTGAGATTCTTCAATATCACTGCATGTATTAATAGTCTTCTTTTATTGCTGAGGAGTTCATCACTGTATTAAAACGCCACTATTTATTTGTCTATTCTATTAGTGGACATTTGGGTCCTTTTTTCTTTCTCCTTCTTTCTTTCTCCCTCCTCTCTCTTTCTTTCTTTGTTTTGGTCATATGTATAATTTTATAAGAAATTGCCAAACTAATTTCCTGAGTATTAGCTTTGCCACTTTCCTCCACCATCATTAGTGTATAAGAGTTCTAGGTGCTCCACATCCTCAACAACATTTGGTGTGGTCATTCTTTTTGATTTCAACCATTTTTAAAGTTTGAAGTGGTATCTCATTAGGGCTTTAGTATGCATGTCCCTGATGATTAATAATGTTGAGCCCTTTGGCATGTGCATACTAGCCATTCATATATCTTTCTTTGTGAAGTATGTGCCCAAGCTTTTTGCCCAGGAGTTCTGGGGCATCTTATTATTACAGTGTAGGATGTATTTGTATATTTTAAGTACAGTCATTTGACAAATTTCTCCTGTCTTTGTCTTGCATATTCATTTATCAATATTTGTTGATGAATGTTTTTAATTTTTATGAAGTTAAATCGATCAATATTTATTTTCTTTTTTATTTAATGCTGTTGGGTTCTTCACTAAGACATCTTTGCCTGCCCTGAGAAGGTGAAGATACTCTCCTATCTTTTCTAACAGGAGCTTTTAGGTTTAGGTCTACAGTTTACACTGAATTAAATATTGTCAGTGCTACTGCTGCTGCTGCTAAGTTGCTTCAGTCGTGTCTGACTCTGTGTGACCCCATAGACGGCAGCCCACCAGACTCCCCCGTCCTGGGATTCTCCAGGCGAGAACACTGGAGTGGGCTGCCATTTCGTTCTCCAATGCATGAAAGTGAAAAGTGAAAGTGAAGTCGCTCAGTCGTGTCTGACTCTTAGCGACCCCATGGACTGCAGCCCACCAGGCTCCTCCGTCCATGGGACTTTCCAGGCCAGAGTACTGGAGTGGGGTGCTATTGCCTTCTCTGGTCAGTGGTGTGAGGTAGGTATTAAAGATCATCTTGTTTCATATGGATACTGAAATCTTTCAGAACTTTTTGTTGAAAAGACTATTATTTCCCCTATTGAATTACTTTGGTGACTTTGTCAAACATCTTTGCCTCTATAGATGTGGATCTATTTCTAGACTCTTATACTATTTTCTTTCTTTTTTTTACTTTAAGCCTTTTCATTTTTTAAATATAAGTAGTTAATGCTATAACATTACCTCAAATGCTGCTTTGTAGAAAAAAGGCAAAAAATTGATCTAATTGTAACATAAAAATTTTTTCCTAAATATTGTGTGCTAAATAGGGAATCAAAGCTGAACTTTATTTTGTATGTTTTTATTCCCAAGCATGTTTGTGTACATGTGTGTCCCACGTGTCCTATGTGTCTGTCTCTTATACACATCTTTGTCATTAATAATTTTAACAATTTAATTCTATTATACTCACAAAATACTCTGTATTTCAATGTATGATATTTATTGAGTCTTCTTTAATCTCTCAACAGATGGTCTATTTTGGTGAATTTTCCATATGTACTCGAAATAAATATGCATTTTGATTTTGAATGTTGTATTTTATGCAGCTCAGTTAGGTTAAGTTGGTTGAGAATATTCAAATATTCTTTTTTCTTATTTTTTTTCCTATCAACTACTGGAGAGAGGATAAAAGTCTTCCCTTATAATTCTAAATTTGTCTGTTTCTCCCACTACTTTATCTGTTTCTGCCTTATGTGTTTTGAAGATCTCTTGTCATGTGTACATTCACTCAGCTTGTCTTCTTGAACAATTAACCCTTTGCCAGTAGGAAATGTTTCTTTTTATCTTTAGAAATATTTTATCTTGAAATCTTCTTTGTATGATTGTAATACAGCTGTATCACCGTTCTCATTCTTACTTTTACTATATCTTTCTTTACTATCCTTTTGTATTTATCTTATCTGTGTCTTTGTCTTTGAAGAGTGTTTCTTATAGTCAGCATGTAGTTTTGTCTTTATGCTTTAGTCTAATATGAATAGGGTTTAATATTATTATTATTGAGTCACATTGGTTTTCTATTTTCTTATTGTTCCTTTTCTTCTACTCTTAGACTAATCAAAAATTTTTAGTATTTCATTTTTTTATTCTTTATTTTTTATATCTAGGCCTCTTCGTTGGTTTTAGTATTTAGTATACGTCAGACCAGATTGAGCGACTTCCCTTTCACTTTTCACTTTCATGCATTGGAGAAGGAAATGGCAACCCATTTCAGTGTTCTTGCCTGGAGAATTGCAGGGATGGGGGAGCCTGGTGGGCTGTCGTCTCTGAGGTCGCACAGAGTCGGACACGACTGAAGTGACTTAGCAGCAGCAGCAGCAGCGGCGGCAGCATACGTCCAGTAATCACCCTCCCATCTTTCCTGCTGTTGTTGACATACATTTTACTTCTGCATATAAAGAAGATCTACAATACAGTGTTACTTTCTTTGTTCCAATAATCAAATATTGTTTAAAGAAATTAATGAGGAAAATGTATTTCATATTCACTCCACACTTTTGCCATTTCTAGGACTCTTCATTCATGTAGGCTTAAGTTTCCATCTTGTATCATTTCTCTTTAGCCTGAAGAAATTCCTTCATTTCTCGTGTAATAGGTCAACCAGTGATGATTTTTATGGTTTTGCTTATCTTAATATGTCTATTTTACTTTCAGTTTTGATTAGTATTTTCACTGGGTATATAATTTTAGATTGAAAATTTTCCCCCCAGTATTTTAAAGGGATTATTCTATTGTCCTCTGACTTTCAGTATTCCTGATAAGAGATAAGGTGAAGGTAAGGTGAAGTCGCTCAGTCGTGTCCGACTCTTTGCGACCCCGTGGACTGTAACCTTCTATGATTCTCTGTCCGTGGGATTCTCCAGGCAAGAATACTGGAGTGGATTGCCATTTCCTTCTCCAGGGGATCTTCCCGACCCAGGGATCGAACCCGGGTCTCCCACACTGGAGGCAGACGCTTTAACCTCTGAGCCACCAGGGAAGCCCTAAACAGTCATATTTATACTTTGTTTCTCAGAATCATTTTCTTCCTGGTTTAAGATTTCTCTTTTAACCATAGTTTTCTAGCAATTATGATAAAGTATTTATTGGTATGACTTCCATTTTACCTACTGGAAGATCCTTGAGCTTTTGGATTTGAAGGTTATATTTTTTGAGTTAACTTGAAAAATTATTAGCCTTGATCAGATATTTTTCCATCTAATATTTTTCTCATCTTCCCCTTGGGCTCCAGTTCAGCATACTTTTGAATATTTGATATTGAATCACAAGTCACTAAGGTTTTTTTCATTACTGATGACAGCAATACCATACGCTATGTAATTACTGTAGAAAATTCAATGGATTCACAACATTGAGTTGTATATGTATAAACATAAAATGTAGTTATTTGCTTATTATGGTAGGTAACTTCTGATGTAGATTGCCAAATCTCTTTCTCCTTGTATTCCCACTCATATCACTCCCCTTACATTGAGCATGCTGGATCTAGGAATTTGCTTCTAGTGAATTGAATACAGCAAAATCAATTAGAAGTCACTCCTGTGATGAGGTGACAATGGACTCCTCCACTGGCTGGCATTCATTCTTCTTGTTCATTACAGTAAAGCAAGTTACAACAAGGAGGAGCCCACAAGTCAATAAAGTAAGATAGTTCAGGTCAGTTCAATCACTCAGTCGTGTCTGACTCTTTGTGACCCCATGAACTGCAGCACGCCAGGCCTCCCTGTCCATCACTAACTCCTGGAGTTCACTCAAACTTATGTCCATTGAGTTGGTGATTCCATCCAACCATCTCATTCTCTGTCATCCCCTTCTCCTCCTGCCTGCAATCTTTCCCAGCATCAGAGTCTTTTCAAATGAGTCAGCTCTTCACATCGGGAGGCCAGAGTGTTGGAGTTTCAGCTTCACCATCAGTCCTTCCAATGATAGGCTCTAACCAAAAACCAAAGGGGAACTGATGCCCTCTGTCTAGAAGCCTACAAGGAACTGAAAGCTGCCAGCAACTACACGAGTAAGCTTGGGCATAGATCCTTTCCCAGTTGAACTTTCAGGGAAAAACTTGAGCCTCAGATGCCATCTGAAAGCAGTCTTTCTCATTTAGAGGGCCCAGATAAATTATGGGTGGATACCAGAGACATTATGACATAAGCTGTTGTTTTAAGTTGCTAAATTTTGGGGCAATTTGTTACACAGCAATGGATGACTAATACACTTTTCCTGTGTAGCATTTTTGGACTTATTACCTTCTTCCTTTATTAGCTGTTATAAATAACGCTGTATAAATAGCTGTGGGCACATACTGCATCTTTAGAAAGGAATTTTCATAAGTAAAAATGATGAGTCAAAACATATGAGCAGTATGCATTCTGATAGTGCATATAAAAAGTTTGGGAATGATAAGAGAAGATTAACATGGATATGCATAAGAATAAGACACAAATTCATGAAGT
This sequence comes from Cephalophus harveyi, assembly GCA_006410635.1. Classification (NCBI taxonomy): domain Eukaryota; kingdom Metazoa; phylum Chordata; class Mammalia; order Artiodactyla; family Bovidae; genus Cephalophus; species Cephalophus harveyi. The sequence continues at coordinate 403,097 of SJYT01073221.1, read as the reverse complement.
ATTCCATGTTTTTTAAACCTCAATTTATCTCTATTATTAAAAATTATTTGCTTTCTGGTGATTTACTATCTAAACACACAAGCATATATTATCTGCATGATATATATTTTTATTTATGCACTTATTTATACACTTGTATATGTAGATCATTTTTTTCTCATTTATGTCACCATGGATTTATTTATTATAAAAAGTTACTTCTAGTGTTTTACAATTTATAAACAATGTTGTTGTTCAGTTGATAAGTTGTGACCAACTCTTTGTGACCCCATGAATCACAGCATGTTAGGCTTCCCTGTCCTTCATTACTTCCCAGAGTTTGCTCAAATTCGTGTCCATTGAGTTGGTGATGCTATCTAACTGTCTCATCTTTTGCTGTCCTCTTTTCCTTTTGCCTTCAATCTTCCTGTACATTTAAAAAATATATAAATTCCATATTCTTTTTACAAAGGAGTGAAAAAGCAATTCAATGAAGGAGGGGTAGCCTTTTCAACAAATGGTACTAGAATAGGGGCCAGCTACAGGTAAGAAAATCAAACTCAAGTTAAACCTCAAATTACCTGAAAATTGACTATAGACTTAAGTCATTAGCTCAGTCAGTAAAGAATCTGTCTGTAATGCAGGAGACCTGGGTTTGATTCCTGGGTCAGAAAGATCCCCTGGAAAAGGAAATGGCAACCCACTCCAGTATTCTTGCCTGGAGCATCCCATAGCAGAGAAGCCTGGCAGGCTACAGTTCATGGGGTTGCAAAAGTCAGACATGACTTAGCGACTAAATCACCACATAAAACGTTTAGGAAAAACAGAAAACAGATTTTGACATCTAAGGCTAGGCAGAGTCCTTAGATCTGGCACCAAAACAAAATCCATAAAAGAAAAATTTGATAAATTGGACTTCATCAAAGTTAGAAGATTTTCCTCTGAAAGTCCAGGTTGAAGAAGATGAATGATAAGCAATAAACTGTGTAGAAATATTTGTAAACCACATATTCAACAAAGGACAAGTATCCTGAATATATAAAGAACACTCAAAACTCAATAGCAAAGCAAAACAGGCACCCAAATTAGAAAATATGCAAAAGACACAGATTTTTCGATGAAGATGATATGCAGATGGCAGATAAGCACATGAAATGATGTTTAACATAATGAACTAGCAGAGAAATGTATATTAAAACCAAAATGAGATATCACTACATACAGATCAGGATGGTGACAACAAAAAATAGTAACATTATCAAGGGCTAGCAAGGATGTGGAAAAACTAAATCACTAATACTTTATTGATGGAAATGTAAGATGAGATAGCCATCCCTGAAAACAGGTAGTCAGTTTCTTATAAAACTTAACATGAAATTGCCTTAGAAACCCCAAATTGTACTCCTGAATATTTATTCCAGAGAAATTGAAACTATGTTCCCATAAGGGCTTACAAGTGAATGTTTATAGTGGCTTTATTCATAATAGCCCCAAAACTAGAGACAGCTCAGAAGAATTCAGCAGGTGAATGGTTAAATTGTGGTACATATATACAGTACAAGAAATAATCCCTCAGCAATAAAAATAAGAAAGCTATTGATACATGCAGTAACTTGAATGGATCTTCAGCAAATAATCTGAGTGGAAAAAATCTAATCTCCAAATGTTACATACTATTTAATATTTTATATAACATTTTTCAAATGACAAAATGCTATAAATGCAGGAATTAGGGACAAGTGATGGAGAATGGGAGGGAGAGAAGTATGACTGTAAAAGTAATGAGGGAATTTTGTGATGATGGAAAGTCCTGTATTTAGACTGTGGTGGCATATATGCAAACCTATACACATGATTAAATTGTATAGAACTGAATATACATAATTCCTGTGGTCATGTATGGATGTGAGAGTTGGACTGTAAAGAAGGCTGAGCGCCGAAGAATTGATGCTTTTGAACTGTGGTGTTGGAGAAGACTCTTGAGAGTCCCTTGGAC
>SJYT01073221.1:381736-400724 GCA_006410635.1 Cephalophus harveyi | reverse complement strand
GACTCGATGGACGTGAGTCTGAGTGAACTCCGGGAGTTGGTGATGGACAGGGAGGCCTGGCGTGCTGCGATTCATGGGGTCGCAAAGAGTCGGACACGACTGAACGACTGAACTGAACTGAACACATACATATACATAACATGTACATATACATAACAGTATAATTGTGTACAAGTAAAATTGGAGACATTGGAGTGAAAATGTGGCTCGTATCAATATGATGGTCTTGGTTGTGATATTATACTCTCATTTTGCTAAAAGTTATCAGCAGTGAAAACTAGAAAGAAGTACATGGAATTTATCTGTATCTTTCCTTTCAACTGAATATGAATCTATAATTATCTCAATAAAATTTCAATTTTAAAATAGGATGAGCATTTTTATACTTTTAAATATATTAGCAAATTTTACTGTAAAAAAAGCACACTAATTCATAATTATACTCACTAGATAAATGAGCTAGTAAACCAGCACCCTCACTATTAACGGCTCTATCAATTCTTGGCCCATGTCAATGGGACAGGAAACTCTACACAACAAAGATAAAGCAGGATAAAGGAGCTATTTTTATCCTGATAAAAATTTACTTCACCAGGAGTATAAAAATTACATGATTCTTATATAATTATTTACTTCCTGTCCAATCTTGCACAAACATATATCAAAAACCCATGAAAACAACATGGTGTTCTCCTTTCAGAAATGAACAGGTCAGGCAGATAACAACAGTAGAGAAAATTTTAAAATACTACTAACAAGGTTGACCTTATATCCAAATATAACTTACATTTACTTGTAACTGTATACCTGTATCAAACAAATACGTACACTTTTCAAATATCCGTGGTATACTGAAAATTAAACACAACTTATGGCTTTAGGAAGATCTAAAGAAGAGGAAATAAGCCAAATTTTAAAACCAAAACATAGTAAAAGTAGAAAAAAGGCAAAAAATTGATCTAATTGTAACATAAAAATTTTTTCCTAAATATTGTGTGCTAAATAGGGAATCAAAGCTGAACTTTATTTTGTATGTTTTTATTCCCAAGCATGTTTGTGTACATGTGTGTCCCACGTGTCCTATGTGTTATACAATATACATGGCATACACACTTTAACAATGAGCTCATACCGTGTGCATGTATAATTGTCAGTTTCCTTTTTTAATTCGCTTCATATATCAGAATATTTTTTCACCTTAGGACATAAATATCTAGTTCATTTCTAGAAGTCTACTGAGCTAGCAGAAATATATAAAGCTCTATCAGTGATTTTAAAAAAATCATTGAAAAAGCAATTTCAAAGTAAACTCTCTACTAATAGAGTCCTAGTTCTTAGTTGGCATACAGTCGTTCTTTTGAGCAAGCAACTGGGTATTGCAAAGCTGAGCTTGTACATCATGTATAAACACTTAGTGTTGAAAATAAATGATCAAGTCATTGAATGAGAAAGAGTAGAAAATGAAAAATAAACAAAAACAACTGTAATGGATGCAAAAGTGGTGACAAATTCCTCCTGTTCTGGCATCCAAACTCTTAAGTAGTGCTTCCACATTGATTCGAATCTTGGCTATGCGACTTGCTTTAGCCAATGGGACATGGAAAAGAAGCCATGGGCAGAGATTCGAAGGCACATATGGCCTCACTCTCTTGCTGTGACCACCATGGGAGGAAGCCAGGGTTGGGCTGCTGCCTGATGAAAGCCATGTGGCCCAGTCACCCTCATCATCCTGGCCAACAGCCTGCCAGAGGCCAGAAGTCTCACCAAGGGCATCTGAGAACATCCAGCCGTGAGCCTACTCACCAGCTGACCACAGATGCACAAGCCAGCCTAGTCGTGGTTATCTGAGCCAGCCTGAACCCAAAGCGCCACCCAACCAACCCATAGAAGCACGAGCTAAACGTGATTGTTTTTAAGCCACCAAATTTTAGAGTGGCTTGTTATACAGCAAAAGCTGTGGCCTAAAGGTTAAAAAAAAGAGGCAGTTGTTAGACAAAGTCACAAGTTGTGACATTGCCCTTCCATCACCTTTGCCAATGAAATAAATTACTAGGCAAATGGTCTTTAATGGTATGTATGGGGCTGTGGGATTCTAAGGTGCCTGCAGTCAAGCTGAGAGCAGGGGATACCCTGTAGCCCCAGCTCTGCTTAGAAGTAGTTTTTTTTTTTTAATTTTTTATGACGTCATTTTTTAAAATTTTACTTTATTTTACTTTAAAATACTGTGCTGGTTTTGCCATACATCAACATGAATCCTCAGGGGTAGGATTCACTCTGGAGGCTTCCATGTTGGTTTTCCATGCGAGCCACTTCATTTGAAACCAGAAGAAACAATACAGGGGTGGTCAGAGGCCTTACAGCCCTCACCGGCTACTGGAGGCTCTGCTCTCAAAGCCAAGGCTAAGGGGATATAGACCAGATAACAGAAGCAGCCTGTGTGCTGGGGCGTTGGGCTGAACCAAGAGGCAGCCACAGACCTCAAGGCCAAGCGGCACACAGCAGGTCTTCAGCATGTGTGGATGAAGGTGTACACAGTGTAAAGATCACATGCACAGAAGGTGTGGTGATGCTCTGCACCTGGGATTATTCTGAGGATGATTCTTTGAGTTCCTCCAGGTCTGGAGCAGACATGTGCAGATGGACCCAGAATCATTTGCAGATGGGTGTGCCGAGCTGGCTGGTTTCGTCTCAGCTCATCTGAATGGAAGTCAAGGATTTCTGCAGGAACCTGTTCTTCCACAGGTGCTCCTGCAGCCTTGTAAACAAGATGGGAGGGACAAGCTACATCTGTCTGTTTGCAGGTTTTTTTCTTTTTAAGCCCTTAAGAGCAAACAAGATGGTATAGAGGCACCACATCTGTTGCAGTGGGACCAGCGGTTGCTAGCAGTTTTTATTTGGCTTTGTATGTGCAACTGAGAGGCGGGACTGGTGGGAGGTTGCAGCGCTTTCTTTCTGAGTGCCCGCAGCCCAGGAACAATTAGAGACATCTCTGCTCCTGCAGGATCAAGAACGATACTGTCCCTTTCTGATCGGGCTTGTGACCCCTCCCATGCATGTGGTGATCACTGTCTCTAGGGAACCATCATCCTTGCCTTCATATCACGCATGTGCTTACCAGATGGGTAAATACCCTGGAATCTGAAAACATGATGGCACATGAAAATTCACAATAAAATTTTATTTTCCAAACACAAAAATTTAATTATAAGTGGAAATTCACATGTCTTCTTTCTTGATTTTTGAAATCTGGGTTTCAAAAGTTTTTGGACTTTTGGAAGTTCTGGGTATGTTCCCTGAGGCTGGGTTTTCCTTCCAGGTTGGTCCCCAGCTCTCAGTTTCGTCTACCAAATGGGTCTAGCAGCCCCACCTAACCCAGTTATAAATGAAGGTAGTTATAAATGAAACTATAAATGGAGCAAGTGAAAGCTCCACGGTGCAAGACCTTAGCCTGCTTCATTGTCATACAATCCTTGGCCCCAGAAGAGGTCTGAAACCATAACCCTCAAGTTGTTCACTCACAGGAATTTGCTGGTCAGGAAATCCAATCCCACGATATTTCCAGAGGTTCCTCAAAATGATTAGTCTCCCTCGCAAGATCTTTGGACTCTTCAAAGATCTGCCATCATGCTTCTCTGTTTCTTGGGCATGAAAATGGATGACTCAGATGCTGACTCGGCAGTCAGCATGTGCCAATTTTTATGACTGTTTTTGAGTCCTATGTTGACTTGGAATTAAAAGACTTAGAAATTAGGATGGACAATTGTAGGAAAGAAAGACAGGGAGGGAGGAAGAAGGAAAGCAGAAAGGGAAAGAGAAGAGAAGAAAGGAAGAAAAGAAGAAAGGAAAGAAGGAAAGAAGAAGGAAGAAAGAGTAGGCGAACAAAATAACAGCGTATGGGGCAGGGTGAGTGGGCATGTTGCTGCCACTTTGTCAGGGACGCGTGTGCACTGCCTCCCCCAGGAACATCACAGCTTCCCTTTGCAAACCTTGGTCCTTCTACTTCCAAGCTTTGTGGTTAAACCTGAACAGTGACTTCATCTTACTGTGTCTTCTCCAATTTTCAACCAACCAAACGGCTCTTCTTTCCTCTGCCCCGACATTCTGCATTTTCGGGGATGACCATTTTTATCCTGGGATAGGCTGGGCAGCCACTGGCACAGCAAGTTTCAAGGGTGTTTTTCCCAAACCGCAGTGTCTATGAACTCTGACATCGTCAAGATGGTCCCTGTCGACACATCTGCTCCTGAGAAGAGGAGAGAAAGCATTTCCCCTTAGCTTTGGGTTGATTTTACTTTTGTTCCACGAGACTGCAAAGTCCAGATCCATGATGCCTATCTAAAAATCTACCCATATCAAAAGAAAACCTTTGCTCTATAAATGAGATTAGCTATCTCCCAATTTCGGTGTATAAATTGGCTCTCCATTTAGACTTCTTCCCCTGCAGTACTCCTTCATTACAAACCATCATTGTATCAGGATAACATTGGGAAAAAGAAAAGCAACACAACAAAATACTTAATTTCATTAATCTGTTTGGCAATACCAATATAATGAGGCATAATATTGATTTTCTTACTTGGGTTTTAAAATCTCGACTTCTTTCCACAGAATTAAATGCTTCAAACTGATATTCCACCTCTTTACAGTCGCATCTTTAATTTAGTTGTTATAATTAGGCATTAACGGGTGTCAGTAGGATAGCCAGTTAGAGACCATTCTGTTCTGCTTGTCTTGATTATCACAGTTTAGATGTAAAGTAAATTAGAATGAAAGACTATACAGTCCAATTACAGATAAAAGCAGCAAACTGCACTGTTGTAATTAGATGCCAGGACTATTTTTCTTAGATTTTGTATCTCTGAGGGCCTTTCTTGTAGCTACTTGGCTGAAGCCACTGCTGAAAGATTTCAGGATGGATCTGAGTCGTTGCAGCCATATTGTCTCTATGCAAAACTTGAACTTCTGACTGGGTTTTCTTCCTGGGAACCTTTCTCAGCCAGAGGCCATGAGGACTTGCTGGAGCGTTTCTCCCTTAGGGCCAGGGATCTGCGTGCGTCCCTGCCTCTCTCTGCTTGGGAAGCTGGGTAGTTGGATGAGACAGGGGCAAAGGTTAGCTTCTTTATGAATTTTTCCAGCTGTTCCTAACCTCATCCTCCTATATTTCCTATTTTCCCCCACCTCTTCTTCCTCACTGATGTCAACTCTTGGGTGTTGCACTAACGTCTGGGTCCAGAATGCTGGTCAAAACCATACCTTTAGCCCTGGTGTGGAATTTTCTGGAAGTTAGCATATGCTACGGAGAAGGCAATGGCACCCCACTCCAGTACTCTTGCCTGGAAAATCCCATGGACGGAGGAGCCTGGTGGGCTGCAGTCCATGGGGTCGCTGAGTCGGACACGACTGAGCGACTTCACTTTCACTTCTCACTTTCATGCATTGGAGAAGGAAATGGCAACCCACTCCAGTGTTCTTGCCTGGAGAATCCCAGGGACGGGGGAGCCTGGTGGGCTACCGTCTATGGGGTCGCACAGAGTCGGACACGACTGAAGTGACTTAGCAGCAGCAGCAGCAGCAGCATATGCTAGGTGTGCTCCCCTGTAAGTGCTGCTTATTTTTGAAAACTGACCAAGGAGAACTTGATGTGGCCACTGAAGAGGGACCTGTAGGCAGCATGACCCATACATTCATTTCACAAACATTTATCGACTGCTTCCCCCCACCCCACTTCCAGGCATGAGGCTGGAGGCTGGGTTCACACCTGTTAGGAATGGGGACTCAAGGCCTGGGGAAGGTGGGGCTCTCATGGAGTAGGAAATTGATGACGATGATACAGCATGAAAAGTGCTTCTGGGGATGAAAACTCTGCATTCCGTAAAAGCCAGAGTGGGAATACCTAACCCACATGAGAGATGGGACCCCCTCATCCATTAGGCTGTGGTACCTGACTTGTTTCGAAGGATGAGGGGCAGCTATGTAGGTGGGTGGAGAAGTAGCAGGGAGGGAGTTCCAGCAGGAACGCCACGTTTAGGGCAAAGGCACAGAGCAGTCTCAGATGGGTGGAGTGGGGCAGGCAATGCAGCTTCGTAAAGTAGGCAGGAGCTTGTGAAATAAGCCAAAGGAGGCAATGCAGGATCTGTTATGGCCAAGTCCACAGGGACCTCCCTGCCCTGGAATAGAACCCCCAGGTCTCAGTTCTGCTGAAGTCCTGACACAGACTGGCATCTCCGACCACCATTGCCTCATCATTATTTTGAGTTTACCCCTGGGCTGAACTGGAAAGATCCCCCACTTACATCCCTAGACCTTGGAGTGTAACTATTAGAGGGAGCCGTACTGTCTTGATAGGGTGTGGATGCTCAGATAATGGCTTGTCAGGAACCAGAGGGCTGAGAAAAGTGAGGACATCCTTTCATTACAGGTAAAAGGTTACTGAGTGCCCAGATGATACTCTCTGTGAAGAGGACCTGTGAGCTTCCTGTCACTGGACACATTTTGTGACTGGCTCTTGACCCTTCCTTGGGACCCAAATCGTGAAGACAGCACATGGCCTAATGGGCTTCTGCTGGACCTCTTTTCTCGCCACATGGATACAGGACATCACTGGACACATGTGCAGAAGCTATGGCTATGTCAATCCCCAAGCACTGATGGCCAGTTGGAGGACCGCTAACATTTATTGTGTATGTGTACGGGAGAGGTGCCTAATTTTCGTCCTCCTGGAAATTCAAGTATCCCAATACTTCCAGGTGTATTTTGTAAAGTACTGCTCCATTATAATGAGGTGCAACAAAGATCCCATCAAGGAGAGAAGGATTGAGCTGGATAAGTTTCCATCACAAGCTCTGAGAGCACTAGGGTGCACTAAGTCTTCTGACGTCTAGGTCACACTCTGCGCTCCACCAAGGAGGTGTTTAGTTATCTGGACTGGTGCTGTGAAAACCTACAATCCAATCCAGTGTACATGTGCAACACACACACGAAGACACACAGGCAGATACACACACACACACACACACACACACACACATGCATACACTAGATATCTAACAAAAACCTAAACCAAAGAGGAAATCTTATTCCCTGTAATTGTTCTTGGAGAGACTACTGTTAATTTAGGAAGATTCCTTTTTTTCCTGTGATGAATTAGTTTCCAAGAGATCATTTAAGGTGTGATCCAAGCATATATTTTCTTTTGCGACCAAACGGATCTGACCTCTTACTAATTTTGCCTTCAATTAGTTTGGTGTAATTACCGCCACTTACAATTTAGTCTGCTTTCACTAAAAAAAATTATTGTTCACGGGGTCATAAAACTCTTTAAAAATTGCTTAATGAAAAATGGAGCCTTGGGAATGTTGCACAAGATAAGCCCAGCCATTAAATCCAGGACTTCCTGTGTGCCCGAGGTGGTAGTTTGTGCGGGAGGCTCTCCAGCAGTGTGTGTGTGTATGTGTGTGTGTGTGTGTGTGTGTGTGTGTAGCAGCAGTGTTTGTGAGAGAAGCTCTTTTTATAGGTTCCCTCTTTGGCCCAGTGTGTGTGCTGTGTAACTTGGCAGGGCCTGAGATACTACTCAAAACAGAGGCTACTCAGGATGGTCTGTATCCATCTCCTGCATTTCTCCTGCTGGGTCAGAACGTGCAGAATGGAAATAATGAGAGAGTGGTCCAGAGAAACAAATACTAGCCTTCAAGCCAATTTTGACATTCACAGGTAGATGCTGTCTGAGCTAGGCCCACTCTGGCACATTCTCGTGATGGAGACCTCACAGCTGAGGTGTCCACAGCCTGGTAGGCTCACATCCCCGTGACAAGTCTCCTCCCAAAAGCCATCTCCGATGGTGTGCAGTGACAGCTCACCCTTCATTATCTCAAAGGGACTCAGTCGCCCCCCTCCCCCTTGCTCATTCTTCTCTTTCCCCTCATTACTGGGCTGGAAAAAAGTGAAACCAACAATCCTTGAATGCTGTCCAACAGCACACGTATCTCAAGTCTGATGAATGTGCTAGCCTGCCTTGTTCTGATGTCCTGGGCATGCATATACATGTTCTGATGTTCACATGCTCATGTGTTGAGTGTGCACACCTAAGTCAGGAGAGTCTCATAGAAATCCTTCAAATTGGAACAGAGCAAGGGGCAGAGAGTGAGGAGACGCTAAGAATGAAGATGACAAGTGCGCAGAGAATGAAGGTTCCAGTCTAGAGCACTATTTGGGAAGTCAGTCATGGCTGGGTCTTCAGAACTAAATGTCTGGGCACATGGATGACAGAGACGGACTCCCCCTGAGACTGAACTTGTGGCTCCTGCCCCTTGATATCAAGGCTGCAGTCCAGCTTTGCTTTTTCCTTTAGCTCAGAATGGAAACAGTTCCTGTGTAAAAAAGGTGAGAAATGGAGTAAGATGAGTGAGAAATGGAAGGTGAGACTCAGCTCTTACGGCCAAGAGCAAAAACTCTGGCAGAATTAGAATGCTGAGCATTTGGGAAAACAGCTTTTCTCAGTTCATTTCAAATAAACTCAACAAGCACCACCATTACTCAGAAGGAAACTGAAGTTGCATAATTATGATCCCCAAAGCATGCTGTAGGTTTTCAATCTCTGAATTCAAATCTAGCAAAGATCTAAAGAGTGTTTTAACACCCTTCTCCAAAGGCTTCCCATACATTCAAAACAAAATCTTTAATTCCTTGCAGACCCCATGAGGCCACTGCGATCTGAGGCTTCATGTCCCCTGGGCTCATCTGTGCATCTCTGAACAGCCACACCTGCCACCCCTTGAAGGAGCCCAGGTAGCCCTCTGCCTGGAGGCTTCTGGAAAACCTCTTCGTGACCCTGTTCCAGGAGGGATTCTCAGAGAGTCCAGCCTGCTCACCCTCTGCCTTCCCTATCGCTCCCTGGACCCTCACCTGCCCTCATTTTCATCGTGGCATCTGGGGCCAGAGCTCAGAGGCAATGTTGCTATTTACCAGCTCCATGATCTTGACCAAGCCACCTAAGCTCTGTACCCCACAGTCTTTATCTAAAATGAGAGATCATAATGCTGCCCGGTACTATGCATGTGAGAATTCAACAAGGCAGCACCTGTAAAGGGCTTAGAATGGCATTTGGTAGAGAAAAAGCAGTGAAGAAGTATTGACTATTATCACTTTTATGATTATATAATGTTTAATTACATAAGTTGTATCAGTTCAGTTCAGTCGCTGAGTCGTGTCCGACTCTTTGTGACCCCATGAATCAAAGCACACCAGGCCTCCCTGTCCATCACCAACTTCCAGAGTTCACTCAGACTCACGTCCATCGAGTCAGTGATGCCATCCAGCCATCTCATCCTCTTCGTCCACTTCTCCTCCTGCCCCCAATCCCTCCCAGCATCAGAGTCAACTTTTCCAATGAGTCAACTCTTCCAATGAGTCAACTCTTCGCATGAGGTGGCCAAAGTACTGGAGTTTCAGCTTTAGCATCATTCCTTCCAAAGAAATCCCAGGGCTGATCTCCTTCAGAATGGACTGGTTGGATCTCCTTGGAGTCCATGGGTTCTTTCACTTTCATCAAGAGGCTTTTTAGTTCCTCTTCACTTTCTGCCATAAGGGTGGTGTCATCTGCATATCTGAAGTTATTGATATTTCTCCTGGCAATCTTGATTCCAGCTTGTGCTTCTTCCAGCCCAGCATTTCTCATGATGTACTCTGCATAGAAGTTAAATAAGCAGGCTGACAATATATAGCCTTGACGTACTCCTTTTCCTATTTGGAACCAATCTGTTGTTCCATGTCTAGTTGTAACTGTCGCTTCCTGATCTGCATATAGGTTTCTCAAGAGGCAGGTCAGGTGGTCTGGTATTAGTGAATTAGCTATATGTCTGTATATCTCCTCTTACATTGCCCTCCCTTGCCTACCCATCCCATCCATCCAGGTCACCATAGAACACTGAGCTGAGCTCCCTGTGCTATACAGCAGGTCCCCACTAGCTGTCTGTTTTACTCATGGCAGTGTGTAAAATCAGTCTCCCACTTCTTCCCACCACTGTCCTGTGTCCACACACACATTCTCTATGTCTGCTCTCATATTCCTGCCTTGCAAATAGGCTTACCTATACCATTTTTTCTAGATTACACATATATACTTTAATATGCATTTTTTTCCTTTCTGATTTATTTCACTCTGTATGAAAAACTCTAGGTCCATCAACATCACTACAATTTCATTCCTTTTTATGGCTGAGTAATATTGCCAAGAGACACATGAAAAGATGCTAATCACTAGTTATTAGAGAAATCGAGATCAAAACTACAATGAAGAATCACTTCACACCAGTCAGAATGGCCATCATCAAGAAATCTACCAAAAATAAATGCTGGAGAAGGTGTGGAGAAAGGGGATCCCTCTTGCATCATTGGTGGGAATGTAAATTGATACCGCCACTGTATGGAGAAACAATATGGAGGTTCCTTAAAAAAAAATAGAGCTAACATTTGATCCAGCAATCCCACTAGCTGCCTAGTGGAAGTCCTTTGACTGGGCATATACCGTGAAAGAACCATAATTCAAAAAGACACATATACTCAAATGTTCATTGCAGTATTTACAGTATTTACAGCAGCCAGGACATGGAAACAATCTAGATGTCCATTGACAGATGAATGGATAAAGGAGATGAGGTACATATATACAGTAGAATATTACTCCTCAGCACTTTTTAAAGGTAAAGTATATTTGGCAGAAGTAACTAACAACAGTCTGCCTAACAAGTCAAGAATTCCTTGCCTGACTGACACCCCATTGTTCCAAAATTCTATCTTAAATATAATTTTATTTGCTATGGAATTTACAAGGGCATTATGGAAGGACAATTTACCAGTCCATGGAGCTGGTAACGTCATGCCCCTTGCCCAGAATCCCACAGAGCCCTGGCACTTGAGAGTGGGTCATGATAAATAGACCTCTTGTATTTTATGTAGCTTAAATCTGGACATTCTCTCCAGGGTAGAAGAACTCATTCCAAATTATCTTTAGGAAAAAAAAATAGTTTTTTAGATGTAGTGTTCATCTCTCTTAAGGGAACAGGATCTTTTTTAAGTGGAGTTGTTTCCAGAAATTAGTGCTGAGACTCTGTTAAACTGAGTTCAACATTCTGCTTCAATCCTTATGTAAAATGTTAATTTAGAAAGAATATGTTTTATGAAATGAGACATGCATGACTCAAAGGATGCAATAAATTGAGTTAGTGATTCAACATTCATAAAGAAGAAATTTGTGTGGGGTTTTAATGCCTTAGATATCTTATCTTTGTTTAGAAACAAAATTAATAGGTCGCAGCAATATTTCGTTGGTTTGGGGAGGGCTGGAAGGAGGAAGCTGAGTCCTGGGTTCACCTCCAGAAATTCCTGATACATCCATTGGAACCCGGTTGACAACAAACAAGTCTTTGCCACTTCTGGGTATTAGCATGTTGGGTGTTTTTTGCTTTGTCCCTGTATACTAAGCATGTACTGATGACCATGTACCACATACTAACACACAGAGAGCTAGGTGCCTTCTAAGAAATATTTCTTGAACTTCCAAGTGCCCAGGGCTGCTGTGTGGGGCCCAGGGATACAGCACTTTCCCTCACTCTGCTCAATCCCAGGTGGATGGACCACCAGTAAAAGTATGCGTGATATAAGGTCCCTAGTGACAGGTGCCAGGATGAAAACAAAGACAGATAAGGGCCCCGGAAGTGATGGGGGAAGGCAGGGAGGCCTCTCTGAGAATTCCCTCCGGAGACAAAGTCATCAGGAGGTGCACTGGAGTTGGGGGTGCTGTCCAGGCAGAGGCTGGCTGGGCTCCTTCAAGGTGGCTGGAGTGAGATGGGTGGGACAGAGATGGGTGGATGAGCCTAGGGGACAGGAAAGCTCAGACGACAGTGGCCTTGTGGGGTCTACAGGGGGAAATGTGATGGGAAGTCCTTTGAAAAGTGTACTAGCATGATCTTTAGATCTTTGCTAGATTGAAATTCACAGGCCAAACAGGTTGAGAGCCTATAGCATCTTTTAAGGACCACTCCTGCAGAAATGGGAGCCAGGCAGGCAGGGGAATCAGGAAAGGAAAGGGAATATGAAGCCAGGGAGAGGAAGAGGCATCAGCAGATGCAAGCTCTGGCCCAGGATTTCTGTAGAAGGTGGCCTTTCTCTCGCATCACAGAGGAGGGCAGCCCCAGAGAGAGTATGTCCACACACACATGGCATCAGATGAGGCTTCCTCAGATCATTACGGGCATGTATGTGTCTGACATTTTTTTCAGCTTTTCCCTGAACAGCAAATTCACATGCTCAATTTTTGGTGCTAAATAAGAACTCTAGAAATCCTGCCTGCTCAAGCAGATTGGGTGGCTGAGACATCTGGACTTACTGGACAGCCTCTGTGGTCTTCCCTTCCCTTCATGGGCAGGGAACATATGTCCAGTCCAGCTCAGGATCTCTGCATGTTGAATCCATGAGTTTTCATAGGCATCCCATAGGTAAGTGGGCATCAGGGGAGCAACACTGGCTGTGGGTGAGTAACATGCCCCTTGGCTTATCCGCCCACCTTTTCCTTATCCAGTGAGTCAGGCTGGCTCAGAGCAGAAGCAGAAGGGGGTCATGTCCTTCTGCATCAGTAGGGTAGTGCTGTGGGGCTGGGCGGCCCCTGGATTCTGAAAATATCAGTGTGCTGGCACTCTTCCTGTTTCTTGGCCTTTAGCAGATGCCGACCACTGAGGGGATGCTGACTGGAGGCCTCCCAGCACCCTGCACCCGTGTTATTATGGCAAACTTAAGAGTAGTAAATAAAAGGAACAAACGAAATAAAAACACAAAATGAAAAAATAATTAAAACAATAACTATTCCATTCATTCTGAGCACATCATCCAAGATTGCATTAGAAAAAACTACAATAAAAACATGCTTTTAATCTGATAGTAAAAAAAACCCAATAAAATAAAAATGAGCTCCATTAATGAAAATAATGGCTCCTACCCCAGCCAGTTAAAATGCTGAGCTTATGTGTTTTGGGGTTTGGGGGAGCTGAGGACTGTTGTTTTTTTCTCTGCAGCTGGTGATAGATTTGCTTTTGTTACATACTGAGATGGCCCCAGCTAATTAGTATTGCTTAATATGGAATCTTACCTTTTGTATGAGGCCCAAAGAAATTGTGTAGGAAGACAACCA
Organism: Cephalophus harveyi; assembly: GCA_006410635.1. Taxonomy (NCBI): domain Eukaryota; kingdom Metazoa; phylum Chordata; class Mammalia; order Artiodactyla; family Bovidae; genus Cephalophus; species Cephalophus harveyi. The sequence goes on along the minus strand of SJYT01073221.1, from coordinate 387,544 downwards.
ATTCCTAGGGAAATGAGTGAAAAAACTGTGCTCTATTTAAGGTTTGGACTTCAGTAAGGAACTCAAATAGGTAGCTCTGTGTGTGTGTGTGTGTGTGTGTGTGTGTGTGTGTGTTTCTCCCTCTTCTCTTTTTCCCTTAATCCCCCCCCCCCCCCCAACTCTCTTCCTCATTACTTCAATTTGCTTCTGTCCTTTTTAGGGTATGACTTTAATTTTCTTACACATGACAGGTAAGCCCCACCTCAGACTCTTTTGGGGTGAAATGGAAGTATAAATAGATAAGTCCATGATAATAGGAGACCTCAGCAAGACCCTTTTCCTTTCTAGAAAACGGAGTGGCTTTGCTCAGAACTTCCTCCCACACTGTGCCTCCGTGAATCCCTGAATCTGTTATCCACCGTCCTGAATGGCCACCTCACAGTGGCCTTCTCCTGGACTCGCTCCTCCATTCCCCTCTAGCATGCATTATGTGCTGTAATTTGTAATTGCTCGTATGTTTGCTTGCTTCCTTCTGAATCTGTTGACAGTAGCTGCAAAATAAATGACACCACTCACAGGCCACGTCTTGACCTCTAAAGACGTCGCTGAGAGCCGACCTCTCCAAACACAGGATAGAACTCGTTCAAAGAAACTCTCTTCCACTTAATCAACTCCTCTGCTGCCCTCCCAGGCCCCTGATGCGATGACTACAAGTACTTATTTGTTCAAATGAATATTAACATTGTAATTTAGTACCTAATTATGCTTCTCTAGTCATAACTGGAAATGTGGTATTAAAATCCTTACATGCTCTTTGGCTATCAGCATGTACCTTTGTCAATATTCTGGAATTGCTGGAGATTTCTTTAATGTACAATCTTTGTGCTCATATCTCTCCCTGTCTCCGATCCTCCCTCGCCGCTACAGATTTACTTTCTGTCGTTGCTGGCTATGTCGAGCTCTGTGGTCTTGCTTGAATAAAATAGGATGTCTTAGAGTTCAGCTCTTTCCTAAAGAAGTGTGTGCATAGCTGCTGTTCGAATGGCTTTGTCTTTCATTTGATAATATACCAGCCCCAGAGTGTAAGATTTTAGGATGCTACCACGGGGAAAAACCCACCAGCATTCAAGCATCATGCCTGCCATATAATAAATGCTCAATAAAGTTTGCTTAATTAATAATTCTCATCTTGTCTCTTATTTCTAGCCCAGTACTGCTCAGTCTTGGCTTCACATAAGAAAACATGTATCTTAAAAAAAAATCCTCATGCCTCATCTCATGTCAGAACGATGAAATCCTTGCCTCTATGAATGGGGCTTCCAGATGGTTCCAACAGGCAGGGAGGATTGAGATCCCTGCTCCAGGCAGAGCCAACATATGTATGCTTTAAAGAGCCACTGTTCTGTCTATGATCAGTTCCAGTGTATAGCAGCCATTGGCAAATGATCAAAAACTTAGTTTCTGCTTGGAACTGTTCTATGAATGGATTAGACATCTCCCTTTGAGTGGTGGGGAAGGAAGTGATGGAGGCTTTATATTCAAAAAATCATTTTTGAAAAGAGATAGTTGTATTTGAAAAGAATGTCCTAGTAGGAATTATTGTCTGCAAAGATGTTTGCTCTAACTTTGTAGTGTTTTGTGCAATTTCTCCCATAAGAGAGTCCTGTTGGCAGGACTGGGTGTCCACTCACCAAGATGCACATGGCTCATAACCAACAGCCTTACTGTTAAGTGTACCATCCAGGGCTTCTGCTTTGAAAACATCTATTTGCAAATGGGAAAAAAGAAACACAACAACTGATATGTCTAAGTCACCTTCTAAAAAACACATGCATTTTTTGACAATCGTGTTTAGAAATAGATTTGTTGAGCAAGGAGGACCCAAATGCTGGAGGATCACAGGGTAGCATGTGGGTTGCATGTACCTCCTTTAGGCAAATTCCTTGCCTTACCAAGAATCTTCACCCATGTCCTTTTATGCCCTAGATAGCCATCTTACCATGGCAGAGTGAAATTCCCCAAATGCTGAATGCAGCCTTGTTATCTTTAGCCATGAGCTCTAGCACCAGATCAAGTCAGGAAAACATCACTAAGTGGATTTGGTTAAAGGCATCCCATGCATGAACCTTTGCACAATTTGAGCTGATTCTGCCCAGGACCATACTTTAGGAACAGTTTTACTTCTTCCTCTCCTATCTGTATGACATTTCTTGCCTTATTGCTGTGGCTACAACTTTCAGTACTCAGCTGGATGAATGGTAAGGGGGAAACTTGCCGCCTTTGTTCCCTGTCTTAGAGTATAAGCATTCCATATTTCTCCAGAAGTATGGTGTTAGCTGTTGTGGATGCTCTTGATAAAGTTGGGAAAGTTCCCTTCTGTTTCTGCGTTGCTGAAAGGTTTTTTTTCTTTTTTGGTAATACTAATGTGTGTTGAATTTTGTCAAATGTGTTATTTGCATCAATTGATATGATTATGCAATTTTTTTCTTTAGCATGTTGACATGGCATATTCATTGATAGATTTTTGAATGTGGAACCATCTTGCATAACTGAAATCAATCCAACATGATCATGTGTCTAATTTCTTTTTTTTATAATGCTGGGTTAATTTACTAATATTTTGTTGAAGATTTTGGTGCTTAAAGTCATAAGAAACAATAGTCTATTATTGTCTTATTTTTACTTATTTATTTGGCCACATTGGGTCTTAATTTTAACACACAGGATCTTAGATCTTCATTGTGGCATGCTGGATCTTCAGTTGTAGCATGCAAATTCTTAGTTGTGGCATGAGGAATCTAGCTTCCTGACCTGTGATTGAACCCAAGCCCCCTGTATTGGGAGCACAGAGTCTTAGTCACAATGACTAAGTCACAATCATTGTCTTATTTTGCACTGTATTTGTATAGCTCTAGTATCAAGGTAAATAAAATAACTTTGGAGGTACTTCTTCCTCTTCTATGTTCTGGAAAAGATTGTGTAAAATTTTGTTAATTTCTTTTTTTTTTTTTTTACTTTATTTTACTTTACAAGACTGTATTGGTTTTGCCATACATCAACATGAATCTGCCACGGGTGTACATGAGTTCCCAATCCTGAACCCCCCTCCCACCTCTCTCCCTATACCATCTCTCTGGGTCATCCCAGTGCACCAGCCCCAAGCATCCTGTATCCTGCATTGAACCTAGAATGGCAATTCGTTTCTTACATGATAGTATACATGTTTCAATGCCATTCTCCCAAATCATCCCACCCTCTCCCTCTCCCACAGAGTCCAAAAGTCTGTTCTATACATCTGTGTTTCTTTTGCTGTCTTGTATACAGGGTTATCGTTACCATCTTTCTAAATTCCATATATATGTGTTAGTATACCGTATTGGTGTTTTTCTTTCTGGCTTACTTCACTCTGTATAATCGGCTCCAGTTTCATCCACGTCATTAGAACTGATTCAAATGTATTCTTTTTAATGGCTGAGTAATACTCCATTGTGTATATGTACCACAGCTTTCTTATCCATTCATCTGCTGATGGACATCTAGGTTGGACATGATGGACATCATGTTAATTAATTTTTAAATATTTGATAGAATTTTTCCGTTGAAACTGAATATTTCTGTTTAAAAATATTTGTAATGACAAATTCAATCTAGTTAATCATTATAGAACTAATTGGGTTGTCTATTTCACTTGGTTTTGGTGGTCTGTGGTTTTAAAATATCAGTCCCATTTCTTTTAAGTTGCTCAGTTTCTGAGTAATAAGTTGTTCCTTCTACTCCACACTTAATCTTTTAATGGCTGTGGGATCTGTTGTAATATTCCATTTCGTCCTGGATTTCGATGATTCGTGTCTTTTCTCTTTTCATCTTGGTTAGTCTTGAAAGAGGTTTATGATTAAAAGAAAAAAAAATTAAGGACCAGCTTTATGTTTTACTGATGTTTTTTCCTACTGTTTCTGGTTTTCAATTTCATTGATTTCCACTGTAATCTTCATTATTTTCTCCTTATTGATTGCTTTGTGTTTACTTTGCTCTTCTTTTTCTATTTTCTTGAGGTAAGAACTTAGATTAGTGATTTGAGAATTTTCCTCTTTCTAATGTATTTAGTGCTATCAATTTCTCTCTCAGCACTGTTTTAGCTGCACACCACATATTTTGATATGCTATATTTTCATTTTTATTCAACTGTACATATTTTAAATTTCTGTTGTGATTTCATCTTTGCCCCATGCAATGTTTAGAAGTGTGTGGTTTAATTTTGAAGTGTGAGGTTAAGGGAGAAGTTTGTTGGTTCCTTGAAATAGAAAATTGCCAGATTGGCTTCTGAGCAGGTAATATGAAACGAGTGTTCAGGTGTTTTTTATAACTTTTGAGAAATATAGAAAAATATAGGAGACGTAACTATCTGAGTTACATCCACAACCCAAACACAGGCAGTTATTAAGTAAGATTATGGTTACACCATCCTTTGCTGAAAGTGGTCTCCTTTGGTTATTGATGTTTAGATAATTGCCTCTGCTTCTCACTTTGTGGTAGGGTGACAACATTTGGATGAGGAGGAGGAGGAAGTGGAAGATGAAGATGTTCTGAGACACTTAGTTCATTCCCTGCCCTTATTCATTATCTATCCATCCACCTGTCCATTGATTTTTCTATCTATCTGTTTTTATCACACTTGCCAAGCTCATTATCACATGAGGATCTTTATATTTGCTCTTCCTCTTTTTAGAAAGCTCTTTCTCTGAAGTTTTATTTGGCTATCTTCTTTTGGTCCTCTCTTCAACAAAGTCTTTCCTAATCATTCTAACTAAGGTAATTCCCTCTTATTTACTATTAACATCATCTTTTAAGATACTCTTCCCTCTTTGAAATCATCTTCTTTATTTTTATCCACTTATTTATTTTCAATCTTCCGTGCCAGAATACAAGTTTCATGAGGGCAGAGACATTATTTATTTTGTTTACCAGTGTATTATCAAGACATAGACTGATATACATACAGCTGACAATTCATATACAACTCCTTATTAATAAAATTAATAAAGGTTACTTTTCTGACTATATAAGGTAGTGAGTAAAAGTGCAGACTCTGCAACCAGATGGCCTGCATTTAATTCTACTTATGCAAACTTGGGAATAGCACGCAATGACCTTGGGCAAGATATTTATCATTTCTGTGCCTCAGTGGTCTCATGAAATGGAAATGGTAGGAATAGCATGAAATGAGAATAGTACATAACGCATAGAATTATCATTGTCAGGAGGATTAATAAATTAAATTTGAAAAGGTACAGTGCCTAAAATATCATCTGGCAACTTTATGCATTTTAAAACAATTACAACTACTAAATAATACCTAAGGGCCAGTTTTGGAAAATAAAATAAAAAATAATAAATGAAACTACAACCAAAGAAAACAATTCTTACCTTAAGTTTTAAGTGTAGTGAGTACTTTTGAGAGATTCTCAAATCCTAGATCAGTTGAGTTCAGTTGCTTAGTCATGTCCGACTCTTTGTGACCCCATGAATCGCAGCACGCCAGGCCTCCCTGTCCATCACCAACTTCCGGAGTTCACTCAGACTCACGTCCATTGAGTCAGTGATGCCATCCAGCCATCTCATCCTCTTGTCCCCTTCTCCTCCTGCCCCTGATCCCTCCCAGCATCAGAGTCTTTTCCAATGAGTCAACTCTTCGCACGAGGTGGCCAAAGTACTGGAGTTTCAGCTTTAGCATCATTCCTTCCAAAGAAATCCCAGGGTTGATCTCCTTCAGAATGGACTGGTTGGATCTCCTTGCAGTCCAAGGGACTCTCAAGAGTCTTCTCCAACACC
>SJYT01073221.1:347390-381637 GCA_006410635.1 Cephalophus harveyi | reverse complement strand
TCCAAGGGACTCTCAAGAGTCTTCTCCAACACCACAGTTCAAAAGCATCAATTCTTTGGCACTCTGCCTTCCTCACAGTCCAACTCTCACATCCATACATGACTGCTGGAAAAACCATAGCCTTGACTAGATGGACCTTAGTCGGCAAAGTAATGTCTCTGCTTTTGAATATGCTATCTAGGTTGGTCATAACTTCCCTTCCAAGGAGTAAACATCTTTTAATTTCATGGCTGCAGTCACCATCTGCAGTGACTTTGGAGCCCCCCAAAATAAAGTCTGACACTGTTTCCACTGTTTCCCCATCTATTTCCCATGAAGTGATGGGACCGGATGCCATGATCTTTGTTTTCTGAATGTTGAGCTTTAAGCCAACTTTTTCACTCTCCTCTTTCACTTTCATCAAGAGACTTTTTAGTTCCTCTTCACTTTCTGCCACAGGGGTGGTGTCATCTGCATATCTGAGTGAGTGAGTGAGTGAGTGAAGTCGCTCAGTTGTGTCCAACTCTTTGTGACCCCGTGGACTACCAGGCTCCTCTGTCCATGGGATTCTCCAGGCAAAAATACTGGAGTGGGTTACCATTTGCTTCTCCAGGGGATCTTCCCGACCCAGGGATCGAACCCAGGCCTCCCGCATTGGAGGCGGACACTTTAACCTCTGAGCCACCAGAGGTTATTGATATTTCTCCTGGCAATCTTGATTCCAGTTTGTGTTTCTTCCAGTCCAGCGTTTCTCATGATGTACTCTGCATATAATTTAAATAAGCAGGGTGACAATATACAGCCTTGACGTACTCCTTTTCCTATTTGGAACCAGTCTGTTGTTCCATGTCCAGTTCTAACTCTTGCTTCCTGATGGTGTTGACCATCTGGTGATGTCCACGTGTAGAGTCTTCTCTTGTGTTGTTGGAAGAGGGTGTTTGCTATGACCAGTGCATTTTCTTGGCAAAACTCTATTAGTCTTTGCCCTGCTTCATTCCGCATTCCAAGGCCAAATTTGCCTGTTACTCCAGGTGTTTCTTGACTTCCTACTTTAGCATTCCAGTCCCCTATAATGAAAAGGACATCTTTTTTGGGTGTTAGTTCTAAAAGGTCTTGTAGGTCTTCATAAAACCGCTCAACTTCAGCTTCTTCAGTATTACTGGTTGGGATATAGACTTGGATAACTGTGATATTGAATGGTTTGCCTTGGAGACGAACAGAGATCATTCTGTCGTTTTTGAGATTGCATCCAAGTACTGCATTTCGGACTCTTTTGTTGACCATGATGGCTACTCCATTTCTTCTGAGGGATTCCTGCCCGCAGTAGTAGATATAATGGTCATTTGAGTTAAATTCACCCATTCCAGTCCATTTTAGTTCTCTGATTCCTAGATGTCGAGGTTTACTCTTGCCATCTCTTGTTTGACCACTTCCAATTTGCCTTGCTTCATGGACCTGACATTCGAGGTTCCTATGCAATACTGCTTTTTACAGCATCGGACCTTGCTTGTATCACCAGTCACATCCACAGCTGGGTCCTAATTAGGTACTCGTGAAGAAAAGAAGCCATTGGACTTGACCGCATCACTAACTGTCTTGGTGATCTTGAGCTGATTCAGAACCTTCTCTGAATCTTTTTAATTGAAGTATAATTGAGTTTAATGTGTTAATTTTTCTGCATAAAAAAAATTCAGTTATATCATATATACATTCTTTCTTATATCTTTGCCATTGTGATTTAGTATAGGATATTGAATTCCCTGTGCTATGCAGTAGGACCTTGTTGTTCATCCATCCTATATATAATAGTTGGCATTTGCTAACTCCAAACTCCCAATCCTTCCCTCCCCCACCCCACTTCCCACTTTGCAAGCATAAGCCTGCAGAACCTTCTCTGAGTCTTAATCCCTCATCTAGGAAAATTAAGGTTTGTAGTAGAGCATCCCTAAGGAGCTCTCAGATTTAATTTTTGCAATCTCCACTTTCCAGGATGTGAGTGGTTGAAGAGTCCCCACTGTCTTGTGTCTGGCTCCAGGCTGTCGTGTGTGGGAAGGAGAGTCTGGGCTGTACTGGAGGCTCCTGGAGGCAGGATACTTGCCACTGCATGGGGCCTCCCTAAAGCAGGACTCCCCAACTTGCTGCTTTGCCAGCAAGTGGCAAAGCATGTGGTTGCCGCATGATTGCAGACAACCACAGCATTGAAAGTGGCCTCAGCCTTTTGACAGTCTGGCCTGAAGGCTCACAACCATGACCCAGAAGCCAGCCTTCCGGGAGCCACCCTACAGTTTCAACCTTTGTTTTGATGAGTGAGTCGGGGCAAAAGCATTCCTTTGTACACACACAAGGCATTAATGATAATAAATAACAAGCTCCTGGCAATTATACCCAGTGATGTGTAAGGTCAGGACGTGTGCCGCCAGAGTGGCAGAGCTAGGAGTGGGTACCACTTACTGCAAGATTAGTCGCCTGTCAGAGCAGAGCTGTTACTCACTCTCACTGGGCCCAGGGTGTAGAATTGTGAGGCCTGTCAGTTTCCTTGGACAGGGAGGTGGGAGGGGTCTGATGGGGACAACCTGCCCAACCCTCCACTTGAGGCCCGTGCCCCTAAGCTTGAGCTTGTGGAGCAGCACATCTGCCCGTGGGACAAGCAGAAGCCTCCTTTCTGCCTTTGATGACACAGAGTGGGTCAGAAGTGCCTCCCCTGGAGGGCTCGCCAGGGTGGCCAGGGAGACAGAGGCATGAGCTGCCAAGGATGTGGCCCAGCCCACACAGACCCCTAGTTCTGTGTCAGGAGCCCTAAGTCCTGGCCCATATTCCTCCACTTGCTCATCCTGAGACCTTAGAAACTCACATAATCTCACTGTAGTAGATTCTATTGTCAAGCATTGACTAATTTCTTTTACTAACAATTAGAACCAGAAATCTCTTCCGTTCCCCATCACAGGTCCTTCACCACTCCCCACCCCCCTCACATGTATATCCAGAATGGGAATTCTAAGGCACACACAAGCAGTCATATTTTTAGTATTTGAGCTTCCAAGGGTCAATGAATGTGTACTCAGTTGCTCATTCGTGTCTGACTCTTCGTGACCCCAGGGACTGTAGCCCACCAGGCTATTCTGTCCAAGGGATTACCCAGTTAAGAATAGTGGAGTGGGTTGCCATTTCCTACTCCAGGGGATCTCCCTAACCCAGGGATTGAACCTGCATTTCCTGCAATTGCTGCATTGGCAGGCAGATTCTTTGCCACTGAGCAACCTGGGACGCCTCCAAGGGTCCATATTTTGGCCTAAAAATAAGCGTAGAAGAGTACTTGCTGACTCAACTCTCAGTTCCCACTCTAGAGTGGAGGAGGTGACCACTCTCCCTGGGATGAGCAAGAGTGCTCTGACAAACAGCCTAGGCTTCCACCCGCTTCTGGGCTGAGTAGAACCCCAGAGGGACTGGGGAATCTAAGAGCAGATGACCTCTGGGCCTTGCTTCCCCAGCAGGGTCTCCGAAGTGGAAGGCCTAAAGTGGCCCTGCACCTTGACAAGTGTTGATTGCAGTGAAACAAGCCTGGTAACCAGGTGATTTCAGCAGAGCAGGAGAATCCCAGCTTCCTGCCTTTCCCTTGGGGTGTGGGGAGTAGCCACCTTTCCAGAACCCCAGGAAGGACTCAGATGATAGTGGAGAGCTGGCTCTTGATCCTGGTGAGTGAGGGAATCTTACAACGTACTGCAATAGTGTGGACATGGCATCGGGCAGAAGATGGGAGATGTAGATGTCTGTGCATTGGTGTTTGAGTGAGTGAGACATCAACAAAGAGCAGAGCATGGCAGTTCAACAAATGTGCATGGGCAGAGGCTGACCAAAGTCTAAAAACTGCCATCTCCCTAATGCCCAGGAAGAAAGAGAGAGGGGAAATCCTAAATGGCTGAACTTAAGTCTGAACTGACAACTGATTCAGAATTTAGGATTAAAGAAGAATTAAGTTGAGTTAAACTTTGTCAACTAACCAGGAAGGACCATGACAGAGAGCCGGATGGGCTTTCCAGTCCAGATCAAAGTGTGTTGGTGACTTTCTGAACATACTTGTGTTTGAGCTCCTCTGGCCAGGTGAGGATCAGAATCACCTGGGGCATTCTGAAGTACCATGCCTGGGCAACGTCTCAGGGAGTCTGATGAAGCGGATCTGGGTTACCGTGTCTCACCTGAGTGCAGTGACCTGGCAAGGTCACTTCTGGCAAAGTCAGAAGCCACTTCTTGGTGTGATTGGGACACAGCAATGGCCACCCCTGAGGGACAGGTGAGGTCTTGACATGCGGCTGAAACTCACTTCTATTTCTGCTCAGAAGGATGGACAAAGATGCTTTCCCCACTGACCTGGCTGTTTCACAGACTTCAGTAGAATGAAGCACCTTCACTGTGCTTGGGAAGCAATGGGGGTTCAGAATAAGGACTTCCTTTCAGCTCCAGCAGAAGAATTCAGCTTCTTTGGATAGAGTGAGCTCCCTGTTAGTTGAGGTTGATTGTCTAGTCTTGAGGTAAGGGGTTCAAGCAGGAGCAGAAGAAGCCCACGCCCCCTTGAAGCCTGAATTTCTAAGGCTTTATGACCAGAGGGTCACTGATAGGCTTGAGGGAATCTGGCAGTGGTCAGTGGTGTCCAACAGTGTCATCCCTCCTTGCCTGGACTATAGTATTTGGAGCATCTGCTGGGACAGGTATGTCTACACCTGGGTGTGGTAGTTGCTTGCCTTGTCTTTTGCTTTTGATTTTTTGATAGAAGTTTTTAAACCTATCATATTTGCCTCAGGAGTTTGCTGTTGTGGGGGCAGTGGTAGTGATTGACCCTGTATTCTGAGAAACTCCCCAGAAGGAAAGGGAGACAGAGCTGAACACAGGGCTTCTACCAGAGTTGACTCATGCATCAGCTCTAATGTTGTTTATTATCTTCCGCAAATTTTCTCTTCATGATTCCTCCTTATTTTTTTTCCCCCAATTGGCCTGTTTGTCTTTTTCTAATTAGTTTGCATGAATTTTTGTATGTATGGAAATTAACCTTATTACAAATATTATTTTCTAGCATTATCATTTGTATGTTGACTTGTATTTTGCCAAACAAATGCCTTATATTTTTATAGGGTTAGATATAACTCCCTTAACTTTTTTAATAAAACATAAAGAAGAATATTTTATTTATTTATTTTAGAAAAAGTAAATAAGATATTAGAGATAAATAAGAATGAGTTCTGTGATGAACTAGAGGGGTGAGATGGGGGTGGGAGGTGGGAGGGAGGTTCAAAAGGGAGGGGACACATATACCTATGGCTGATTCAAGTTGATATATGGCAGAAACCAACACAATATTGTAAAGAAATTATCCTCCAATTAAAAATAAATAAATACAAAATGAGTTTCCATTCTTATTATTTAGAAAGGTGATATTAACACCTGGATTGTATGAATCATCCTCTGATTTTCTGGTAAAATTTCTTTGTTTTATTTGAACCTTTTAGCTGGTTGAAATTTATTTTTTGCCTCTGATTGTGGGATGTGAAGTTTCTCAGTTGTGTCCGACTCTCTGCAACCACATAGACTGTAGCCTGCTAGGCTCCTCCGTTCATGGGATTTTCCAGGCAAGAATACTGAAGTGGGTTGCCATTTCCTTCTCCAGGGGATCTTTCCGACCCAGGGATCAAACCCGGGTCTCCCGCACTGCAGGCAGACTCTTTACCATCTGAGCCACTGGGATAAAAGTCTTTAAAATTTTATTTCATTTGGATAACCAGTTTTGCCAGCATTATTGAGTAAATGTTTCCTTGATAACTCAGTTTGTAAAGAATCTGCCTGCAATTCAGGAGACCCTGCTTTGATTCCTGGGTGGGGAAGATCAGCTGGAGAAGGGATAGGCTATCCACTGCAGTATTCTTGGGCTTCCCTTGTGGCTCACCTGGTAAAGAATCCTCCTGCAATGTGGGAGACCTGGATTCGACCCCTGGGTTGGGAAGATCCCCTGAAGAAGGGAAAGGCTACCCACTCTAGTATTTTGGCCTGGAGAACTCCATGGACTGTATAGTCTGGCAAAGTCAGACATGGGGTTGCGAAGAGTCAGACATGACGAGTAACTTTCACATTGCTTAAATGGTCCATTTTTCACATTGAATAAAACACTGTCTTTGTCCGATATGAATTTCACAGCAATGGGGATCAAATTCTGGATTTTTAATTAATTTCCAAGAATCTATTTTCCTATTCATATGTCAAGATTATGTTGATTTTCATTATAATGGCTTTTGAGAAGATTCTTAGAAGTCATAAAGTAAGTCTCCACCCACCTTTTCCCCCTACATTTTTGGAGCAAGTTTTAGGCATATTCTTCTATTAATATGTGAATTCAAAGATAAGTTAGCCTTTTTAAATTCTAGTTGGAATTGCATTAAGTTTATAGATTAATTTTAAAAAAATATATATATATATATATACACACACATACATATATAATATCTTCTCATCCAAGAGCCTGGTACACTTTTCTAGGCATTTGGCTTTGTTTTACTCTTTTCATTACAACTTAAAATTTGAGTCATATGCATCCTGTGACTGTCCTGTTAAATTTATTCTTTAATGTTTTTCATTTTTGTTATAAATGGAATGATTTTCCTAATTCTATTCAAAGTACTTAATACTATGTAAAGTAGGTATTGACTTTTACATATTTAGCTTATATACAGTTACCTTACAATTGTTTCATTACTTGTAGTGGGGTTTTTTCTTCTTACCTGTTGAAATATTGTGGGTTGTCTAGGTATACAACAGCAAAAAGATAAATTTGCTTGTATATTTTGATGTTTGTAGCCATCATTTTCACTTTGTGTTTTGCATCGTCTAGAACTGCCCTATCCAGTATCATAGCCATTGACCACATCTGGTTATTAGACTTTAAGTAAAAGTAAAATTCAGTCTCTCTGTCACACTAGCCACATTTCAATTGCTCAATAGTCACATATGACTAGGGGTTATCATACTGGATAGCACAGAATAGAGAATATTTCCACCAGTGCAGAAATTTCTATTAGCACAATGCTAGAGCATTCAAGAAAATTGTATGATAATAATAGTTATAGTGGTGACTTCTGGATAATTCTTGATTCTAATTGAAATGTCTCATTATTTTTCTTCTTAAAGTCATTCAATAGTCAAGGAAATATAACTTAGATTAATAATGAGATTTTACATTTAAAAAAAAAGATCTATTATCAACTAATATTGGTAGGCATGGGGAAAAAGGATGGTCTCGAAGTTGCTAGTGAAAAAGTAGTGTTATAACCCTTTGGGCAAGCAGTCTGGTAACATTTAGGAATATACATGCTGTTCCTGTGATTATCCTGCAGTAAAATGACCGCTTAGAAATGAAATGACTAATACATAAGGGCAGACTAGTGTACAAGGGTGTTTACTACAGTGTTATTTGCATGGGTCAGAAATTGAAAACAGAGCAAATTTTGCAACCAGAATGGCTAAAGAAGGTGAGGTATGGCTCTATCATGGTATAGCATGCAGCCATTGACGAGGAGGAGTTGGAGCTATACTCAGTGACTTTGAGGAATTGCTGAGTAGGAAAAATAAAATGCAGAAAAGTGTGTAAGATACATCATTTTTTAAGTCAAACAATGAAAAACTCCAAAGAGTAGCTGCATATGAATGACATAAATATGTAAATAAGATTATATAGAGTTCTTTGTATAGGTGTGTATAGGATATATGAATATGGGGAAGCTTACAGGTTGTTAACATGGGTTATCTGGCAGAACAGATATGGGATGTGGTGTTGTAAGAGAATGAGTGCAGAAAGGGCATGGTAATATTATTTATGCAAAAAATATATGCATATATGTGCATGAATAAAAAAATCTATAAATGAAGAGATGATTCCATTGATTAATAATGCTCATTTCAAGGTTGTGTGACTTCAGATGACTCCTACCTTTTTTTGTGATTTTAATATATTGTTGAGTTCTATGCAGAGAGCAAGTAAGCCAAGTTAGAAACAGCAGAACTCTTTTATTATAGAACCTTTCATCCAAATGCTTAGCACAATGCCTGGCAATCACTATGTGCAGAGAAAACAAACTAAAAACCCCAAAACCCAAAGGTTGAAAACATTTGTAGTCTTGACACTATTCTTTGAAATTGATCTACATCCCAAAGTTAGACAAATACTTACTTTATTTCCTGCTATTAAAAATTATATATATCACATTATTTAATTCAGTTAACTTCAGTAGAGATTAAAAAAAATTAAGCCCATCATTTTCCTTCTCAGATGAATAAAAAAATCTCATTTAATGTATGATTTTAAAATACATTAATTTTTGAAAATTAAATAGGATTTAAAATTAGTTTTGAATTGCATTCTCTTTTCTGAAAAGTTCTTGTAAAATTCCGTACTCCTTTCTTCAAAACATGCCCAACACCCCCAACAAAATAAATGCACACATACGTGCACATACACACAATCCAGACGAGATTATTAGCCAAACTTGTGGAGCAAAAGCAATTTCCCCTCATTAGTTTCTTCTTCTTAACTTTTTCTGGCATTATCAGTCATTTATCTTTCCAGATAAATTTTAAAAACATTTTGTCAAGTTTCATATTTCTTCCCCTGCAAAACTTGCTAGTATTTTGTTTAGGACTGTATAAATCCAATATATTAATTTGGAAAGAATTAGCATCTTTGCAATATTCTATCTTCTTATCCAGAAATTTGCATTTTTCCCTAAAAAAAAAAGTCTTGCAAGCTTTCTTTATATATTTAAGACTCTTTAAAATTCAGAGCTTTTTTTTTTTTTTTTTTTTGACAGAAAAGTAAGATGTATTGGTGGGCCTGAGTAAGGAGGAGACAATGCCGAGGCTTTCATGAATAGAGGGCTGCCATTTGTCTAGGGAGCCACCCTTAGGGATGTCTCTGACCCCATAGCCCTTGAGATGAGCTGCTTATCTGCCAACATGTTTTCAAATTCATCCACACTAAACTTAGTAAATCCCCACTGCTCTTGGAGATGTAGATCTGGAGGCCAGGAAACTTGAACTTGGCCCTCCCAAGGGCCTCAGTCACATGCTCCTTGTTCTGCAGCTTGCTATGGATGGTCATTATGACTCAGCCAAAGTGGATCCTGGCCCCTGTGCCCTCAGGCTTTCTAAAGGTGCTGCCTATACCTTTCTGGAGCCTAGATTGGGGACCGCAGGCTGGTCATGAGTATCTGCTGGAAAGGGCTACCTCCAAGTCCCTTAGCACAGCCGGTATAAGCAACAGGCTACATACACCACCGAGGAGCCATTGCACGTTGCGGCAATGGCTGTATTGTCTGCAGCCATTGCACGTTGGGCCTCCATGGGGAAATGAACATGGTTGGCTTAATTGGCTGCAAAGAAAATTCATGTTTATTGAGTGTACATACGGCAAAATTCAACCTTAGGTGAACCATTCTTCAGCTTTTGACAAATATATGCATTTATGTAACCATCACTGCAATCAAGATAAAGAATATTTGAAAGTGAAATTTACTCAGTCGTGTCCTACTCTTTGCGACCCCATGGACTATACAGTCCATGGAATTTTCCAGGCCAGAATACTGGAGTGGGCAGCTGTTCCCTTCTCCGGGGAATCTTCCCAACCCAGGGATCAGATCTCAGTCTCCTGCATTGTGAGTGGATTCTTTACCAGTTAAGCTACCAGGGAAGGCCAAGGATACTTGTGTGGGTAGCCTATCCCTTCTCCAGAGGATCTTTCTGTCCCAAGAATTGAATGAGGTTCTCCTGCATTGTAGGTAGATTCTCTACCAGCTGAGCTACAGAGAAGCCCAAAGAATATTTGCATCACTGCATAAAATAAACCCCTTCCCCTTCTAGTCAACTCATAACTTCACTCTTATCCCTAACTTTTTGCTTTTCTCCTAGAATGTCATATATATGAAACTCTAGAGTACATTTGCTAATGACACCTTGATTATCCCTGTAGTTTTGGTGATGCTAACCCCATCCCCCTGGCTTACAAGTAGGGGTTCAAGAATGACCCCTTGACACCAGCTGGGCCAGTGAGACTCAAGCCCAGGACTTCTGTTGCAACTAGTACAGAGATCTGTTTCCACAGGGTCACTGAACACTTGGAAGATAAGCTTAAAACTGCTGAAGGTCATCTTACAAGGATGTGGGAAGAGGCTGCTCATGAACAAAGCCAATAGTCAGAGAAAGAAGGTTTTTACATCCAACCAGGCTTGAGGATGCACCCCTGAATTTTTCAGCTATCTGAGAAAATACAATAGCTTGCCAGCTTTTGTTTGTCTGTCTTTCTGTGCCAGTCAGGATAAGCTTTCTGTCATAGAAAGAGGCTTAATGAGGTTCCACATGCAAATATTTTTTGAGGCCCACTATGTACCAAGGCATAGAACACGATACCTGCATCAGTCTCAAACCAGGTACACCAGAAACAGGGCTCTGATGAAGCACAAACACAGATAAATTAAGAAGTTTTAACATATATAAATGCATTTAGTCTGAATATTTTGAATGTGTCTATACAGTTTCAGCTCACCAGATTATTTCCCAGACCCAGCTTCTTCATCTAACCCATCACTTCTTTTCTCAATGGACACTGACTTTAATTTTCTCTAAGGAGCAGAAAAGGACAGTGGAGAGGACATTGCTGTTTTGAGTAAATCCCCAGGACCAGGTCACAATTCACCTAAGTTGACCACCTATACCTTTAACAAATCAGCTTCTATAACATTTTGGTGGTGTAGTATCTCTTCATATATATATATGGATAATGAAGAAGCAAACCTGTGTTATTTGCAGATGATACAATTTTATAGATAAGGTTTAAGAAATCTACAAGAAAGCTACTAGAGATAATAGCCAAATATTGAAGGTCTAAGATACAAGATAAACACACAGATACAAATATCCACTGTACTTTTTATATTAGTCACAAATAATTGGGAAGTTGAAAATTTAAAATACCACCTATAGTTGTATTAATAATATCAAATGTTTATACAGATAAATTTATCAAGATGTGTGCAAGACCAATAAACAGAAAACTGATCAAACACTGCTTAGAAAAATTAAAGAAGACCTAACAAAAAAGAAAGATATACCATCTTCATGGACTCATTATTGCTGAGATGTCAGCTCTCCCCAACCTGGGTCACAGATTCAGTGCAATGTCAATTAAACTCTTAGTTTTTTAGTTAACTGAGACAGACAAGGTAATTCTAAGGAAGTTTTTTTTTTTTTTTTTAAAGCAAAGGGAATAGAATAGCCCAAACAATTGTATGAAGAACAAGTGTAGAAGTCTCACAACATCTGATTTCAAGGGCTAATATAAGGCATCAGTAATCATCACATTAGGCATAATCAGCATAACTGGCATTGGAATCCCATATAGACTAATGAAACAGCATAAAGTATCCAGTTGTAGGCCCATCCTTACACAGTCAATTGACTCTTGACAAAGGAACCAAGATGATTTATGGGAAAAGGATAGTCTCCCAACAAATAGTGATGAAACCAATGAATATCCATATGGAAAAATCACTACCCTTAGCTTGAAGTGGATTGGGTTATATTCATGATAAACATATACAAGTTTATTTTTAACTCAATAATAATAACCAAATAAAAATCAAGAATATAAACATCCAGGGAAATTTTCAAGAAGACAGCTGAACAAAAAATCAAATGTCTAATTCCTTGTAAATTGGATTAGGGTTCTGAATCAAGGTGTGGAAAGAACTATTTTTTTTAGGAGAGGAGTAAAAAAATAAAATGTTTCTGAAGTATGCTTGGAAGAAATCAGATGGACAAGCAACAGTTAAAGAATTAAAACTAAAGACTAATTAGAGGAGAGGGAACTAATTTTGCCAAATAAAATCTATTATAATGCAAAAATACTTATTAATAAATCGACGTGATAGTTTCTTGAAAATAAATAGACAAATGCAGAAAGTAGACTAGAGAGATTCAAATCAATTTTTTTAGAAGTTCTTAATATTTGAGGACTATTCCACAAGTGATACTGGGGTAAATGGAAACCTACACAAGGGAAATAAACTCAGTTTATCCTTACATCATAACCCAAATAGGTAAAAGGGTTGAAAAGTTAAAGATTAAATAAAAATAAAACTAGAGGAAAGCCTCAGTACATACTGAAATAATCTCTTGTCTGAGAGGTGACTTAACACTATGAAAGAAATCATAGTAGGTCAATGGTTTGGCTATGTTGAGATTTACATATTTTATTTCAAAGTGAGGCCACAAAGCAAACTTGCAACTGGGAAATATTTTCTACAAATATAACAATATTTTTTACCCTACATACAAAAAGAATTCATATGCATATATTTATTTTTAATTTATTTTATTGAAGTATAGTTACTTACTTATATACACTTACAATATTATGTTAATTTCTGCTCTACAGCAATGTGATTCATATATATATGTATATATATATATATATAGGAGAAGGAAATGGCAACCCATTCCAGTACTCTTGCCTAGAGAATTCCATGGACCGGGGAGCCTGGTGGGCTGCTGTCCATGGGATCGCAGAGTCAGACATGACTGAAGTGACTTAGCACATATATATATATGTGTGTGTGTGTATATATATATATATATACATAGGGCTTCCTTGGTGGCTCAGAGGTTAAAGCATCTGCCTCTAATGTGGGAGACCTGGATTCGATCCCTGGGTCGGGAAGATCCCCTGGAGAAGGAAATGGCAACCCACTCCAGTATTCTTGTCTGGAGAATCCCATGGACAGAGGAGCCTGACGGGCTACAGTCCATGGGATCCCAAAGAGCTGGACATGACCGAACAGCTAACATACACAGACAAAACATACAGTACATATATACACTCTTTTCATATTCTTTCCATTATTGTTTATCACAGGATATTAAATATAGTTCTCTGTGCTATACAGCAACACCTTGTTGTTTATTCATTCTATATATAATAGTTTGCATCATCTAATCCCAAGCTCCGGAGAAGGCAATGGCACCCCACTCCAGTACTCTTGCCTAGAAAATCCCATGGATGGAGGAGCCTGGTAGGCTGCAGTCCATGGGGTCGCTAGAAGTCGGATGCGACTGAGCGACTTCACTTTCACTTTTCGCTTTCACACAATGGAGAAGGAGATGGCAACCCACTCCAGTGTTCTTGCCTGGAGAATCCCAGGGACAGGGGAGCCTGTTGGGCTCCTGTCTATGGGGTCGCACAGAGTCGGACACGACTGAAGCGACTTAGCAGCAGCAGCAGCAGCAATCCCAAGCTCCCATTTCACATATAAACTTAAAAAATTAACATACCCCAAAGAAAAAAATGCATAGGCCACATAGAGACAGTTGAGTCATACAAGAATAAAGGTAAATGACAAGTGAGTATAGAAAGTATCAATCTCATGAGTATATTTTAACAATAATAATTAAAACAATAAATATGATACCATCTTAAGCCATCAGGTTTATAGATTTTTCAGAACTGTGATTCCTACATCAGCAGGGGCACAAGACAGAACATGGTGTTGGAAGAAGAGTAAATTGTTACATCTATTAAGAATGCAGTTTAGCAATATTCATAACATTTTTTAGAATGTTCATGTTTTTAATTTAGTAAATTTACTTTTAAAAATAAAATTCTTAATTTTAAAATGTACTAAATTGCCTCATAAAATAATGTAAAATATGGACAGAAGTTCCTACATTATTCATGATATCAGAGAGAGAGAGAGACAGAGAAAGAGAGTGAGAGAGAACTGAATTCCAACAATACAGAGGGAACAGTGGGTTCCCCTGATGGCTCAGACAGTAAAGAATCCTCCTGTCAGTACAGAAGACCTGGGTTTGATCCCTGGGTCAGGAGATCTCCTGGCAAAGGGAAAGACTAGCCATCCCAGTATTTTTGCCTGGAAAATCCCAGAGGAGCCTGGTGGGGTACAGTCGGTGGGGTTGCAAAGAGTCAGATACAGCTGAGCGACTAAAACACACACACATGCACACACACACACACACTCCCCCCAGAGGGAGCAGTTGATCAATATCTTCACATTCACACTCTGGCATACTATGCAGACATTCCAGTTGTTTACAAGGTGGGTTGAAATATATGGGAAATTGTGTGACATAATGATACACAAATTGAGAAAAATATTTATAACACATGGTTAATATGCATAATATGCAAAAAGTATCTGCAAAAAAATAAGTGATCCAATTAAAAACATGCCCAAGGCTATCAACAGATAATTCACAGAGAAGAAAACCCCAGTAGTCATTAAACTGAAAAAACATATTCAAACTCAGGAAATTGGGAAGTAAAAAATAAAGAAAAAATGAAATACTGTGTATTACCCACCAGGCTGACAACAATGTACAAGTGATAACATTAAGTGCTGGCAAAGCGGCAAAGCTCTAGATATCCCATGTATTGCTGGTGGGAATGTGACTTGCTTCAGCCTTTTGGGAAAGTAATCTTAGAAAGCTATTAAAATTAAAATATGCATATCCTTTGACCCAGCAATTCCATTTTATAACTCCATCTTACAGAAATAAAAGCTTTATTTTTAAAGAAGAGGGGAGAATACATCTTCTGAATGTCCATTAACAGAGGGATGATTGGATATACATTGTGTGTGTCAGAACTATGGAATATGATGCAGTTATGAGAGACAGATCTGTTTTACCAAAGGGACACCATGATAATTCACTGAGAATAAAGTAAATCACAGAAAACAAAAAATGTATGATATATGTAGGAGAGTAAAAACCTATTTTTATTAAATCTTTGTTTTCTTTTGAACTTTTCTTGTTGTTTTTTTCCCTTATCTTTTCTTAAATCAGTTCCTTCCTTCCTTCCTCTCCTCCTTCTTTCTGTCTTGCTCTTCCCTGTCGTCTTTCCAAGCTTTCTTTGTTCCTCCCTTCCTCTCTCTCTGTCTTTCTTTCTTGCATGTTTTCTTCTTTATCTCTCCATTACGTCTGTCCATCTGTTCATTGTGTCTTATGGACAAAAATGCAGTAATATAAGAAATAGCACATGCTGTTAACATCAGTTATTTTCTGAGGATGGAGTGGCAGGAAGGAGACGGATTGTTAATTGTGTTTTTGTGCCTGTTTTTCATCACTGGTTACAGGGAACACAGAACAATTTTACAATTTTGGGGGAAAAGATCTAAGGAAAAAGATTTTATGACATGATAATGCTCTGAACTCTATTTTTGTTTTCTTTTCTTTTGGTTTGAGATACAGGTGAAAGAGATAAAAAATAAAAGCTCCAATATGTTAAGAGCTTACTCTGATGAACAGAGAGAACACATCAACAACTCTGATGTGTTGATGAGTTTTGCTTCTTCATATTATAATGTGCTTTCCAAACCTAAATAAAAAGCATTTTAAAAAAAATGTATTAATGAAGTCAGGTTGCTCATTCTCTTTCATTCAAGGGAGATGTGGATTGTGCTTTTTCCGAGGCGTCTCTAGGGATGAACCACCACACTAGGTTCCCCAAGCAGTTAGGAGAGGGCATTGCTGCCCCTGGTTTCTGGGACATGAGGAAGACCTGAAAGGGGGCAGTGGAGCCCAGGCTGAGCCCTGCTCACAAGGGCATATCAGCATCCTCATATTTTGAGGTCCTGTGTGCCATCTTCAGTCCTCCTGTCAGCCCAAGAGACGGCCCTGCAGGATATGGTCATAGAAAGAAGAGGGAGCCCATTCCAGACGCAGGAAAGCAGTGAGTCAGGATGGAGGGGAGGTTAAGGGAAGAGCCGCATGGAGGAACCATTGGCGCTGTGTGTGATCTGGGCCAGAGCCTGTCCTGTGGGGGCTGAGTGGGGCCAGAAGCTTCTGGAGCGATCCCACGTTGGGGACGATCCGTGCTGGGCATGGATGAGTAACTCTTCCAACCCTGGCAATAAAGTGGGAGAAGGAGACAGTAGATAAGCAACGGGCAAAATTAAAACCAGTAATGAGCCATATGAATATTGCGGTGTGATGATGCTGGAGACACATTTATTTGGGAGCACTGCATGTTCTGGGAGAACATAATGGCAATGTGGTTGGTGTCCTCATTTTCCTCCACCGAGTTTCCGCTTATTGGCCCTGGAGGCTGGCAGCACCCGCACCTGTGCCCAGATGCTTTTAAAACCTTGGCAGGGAGAGGCAGGCCCATAACGGAGGGAGGCCAGTGCTCCAGCGCCTTTTCAGTGGGGAGGGCCGTGAGGGCTGGGGAGGTGGCCCCCGCCACCACCCTGGCCCACCTGGGCGAGCAGCAGAGGCTGAGGCCACCAGCAGGCTGTGACAAGTGTTGCTGCACATCCTTCAAGGGGACGCTTGTCCCGAAACTACACACCAGGGGAGATCCTGCATGTGTGGGGCGTCACATGAGTCTGTGCTGAAGAAGGGCGGGAGGTGGTTTGAATCTGCAGCACCCTTCCAGGGAGCTGCTCTCCATTTGGGTCAGGGCTTCCACCCGGAATCGCTTCCTCCTTGGGCCACTGGAAATGCCTTTCGAGGACTAGAGTCCTGAGGCTGAGAGGGTGCAAGAGGCTGAGCTGTAAGGGGAGGACAGCAAGGCTTAGCCAAAGGGGCTTGGTCAGGATGAGTCTAGAGGCTCTGACTGTCAGGAGCCAGTTTTACAGGAGGGTGTCCTCAGGGCCCTCCCACCCTATGCAGGTGCTGGGGAGTCAGGCAGCAAGGGTTCAGTGGACATGTGGCAAGTACCAGAGGTCCCCAAACCTCCCACACTGTGTTACTAAGAAGGAGGTGAGGCCAAAGCACCACTGCCGAGTACTTGGAGGCGGGCAGAAGGGTTTATTAAAGCCAAGATGACTGCATCCTTGAATCAGCTTCTCCCTTCACCAGGTGGGCCAAGAACCTTGCTTGAGATCGGGGCTTCTAGGGCTTTTTGTGGCTTTCCTCCTGTGGGTAGTTTCGTGCCTGTCTACTCCTTCTGAAGTTACAGCTAGAAAATACTTTTCAGTTGGAAATTTTCAGCAAGATCACTCCAAAACTGGGTCATGGGTCTGAGCCTGGTCAATTTGTAGAAATACTATGTGTGTTAGTCGCTCAGTCTGGTCCGACTCTTTGTGACCCCATGGACTGTCGCCAGCCAGGCTCCTCTGTCTGTGGAATTCTCCAGGCAAGAGTACTGGAGTGGGTAGCCATTCCTTTCTCCAGGGGATCTTTCTGACCCAGGGATTGAACCCGGGTTTTGTGCACTGCAGGCAGATTCTTTACTGTCTGAGCCACCAGGGAAGCCCAGATATACTATACAGCTGCTCATGTTTCTTTAAGGTATGCTTATTTGTGAATGAAAATATACATGCTTATTGTTGGGCTTCCCTGTCCTTTACTATCTCATGAAGTTTGCTCAAACTGATGTCCATTGAGTCAGTGATACCATCCAACCATCTCATCCTGTCGCCCCCTTCTCCTCTTGCCCTCGGTCTTTCCTAGCATCAGGGTCTTTCTTTTCCAATGAGTCAACCCTTTGCATCAGGTTGTCAAAGTACTGGAGCTTCAACTTCAGCATCAGTCTTTCCAAAGAATATTCAGGGTTGATTTCCTGTAGGATTGACTGGTTTGATTTCCTTGCTGTCCAAGATACTCTCGAGAGTCTTCTCCAACACCACAGTTCAAAAGCATCAATTCTTCAGCACTCAGCCTTTTTTATGGTCCAACTCTCACACCCATGCATGACTACCGGAGAAAGCATAGCTTTGACTATCCAGACCTTTGCCAGCAAAGTAATGTCTCTGCTTTTTAATATGCTGTGTAGTTTTGTTATAGCTTTTCTTCCAGGAGCAAGTGTCTTGTCTGAAGTCACCATCTGCAGTGATTTTGGAGCCCAAGAAAATAAAATATGTCACTGTTTCCAGTTTTTCCCCATTTATTTGCCATGAAGTGATGGGACTGGATGCCATGATCTTCATTTTTTTGAATGCTGAGTTTTGAGCCTGCTTTTTCACTCTGGTCTTTTACCTTCATCAAGAGGCTCTTTAGTTCCTCTTTGCTTTCTGTTATTAGGGTGGTTATCATCTGCATATCTGCATACACATGCTTGGTGAAAGAGAAATAATTTATACAGTGAAATGCATTCATAACTGATACATATACTCATAAAAGTTCTTCCCCACGTGTGCGTGAAGATGTGCTGTACTCTAAGCAGTTTTCAGGGACAGCTTTGATTCAGCGTGATTCTGAGTGCTGACCCCGGACCTCTATGTGTGATGGAATTCTGTTGTAGCTAGGAAGCTCTGAAACTCCTCTAAGCCCTTGTTTCCGTGGTAAAAACTGGAAAAGCTAAGCCCAGAGAAGAGTAGGTGTTTGTGTAAAATCAGGGGACAGCACTCAGAGTGAATTCTGTGGATGCACCTTCCAGCTATCTGGCACCGTCTTCCATCCCTAACTGCTTCCCTAACTCTCCATGCAATTCCGCCCAGCTGAGGATCACATCAGTGCCTCCCTTCATGGTCCTGATTCACAAAGTCCAGAGCTGAGCAACTTCTCAGAAAACGGTTCATTCCTCTGCCCCAGCCACATGTCTTAGGCCTTTCAGATGCTGCATTCCAGGAGCTAACTTCTGGTAGAGAGAGTGTTTGTGAGTGTGTGTGTGCGCGCGCATGCGCATGTTTGCACATACGCTTGCCAGTGATCTAGATGCTCTGGCACAGGCCCATCCTGCACAGGGCCAGGGGCGTGAGCTGGTCTGTGGATGCCCCTAGTACAGTGGCCCACAGAGGAGCACTCCACACACACCGCAGGCAACATCCTGTGGTCTGGGCCTTGCGAGAGAATATCTGGCCTGTTGGCTGGAAGCTGAGCTGATAATTGACATCAAGAGGGAACTGGCTCTTTTAAGACAAATGCTTCCAGATGCCAGGATCACTGGGTCCATGTTCCTACCCAGATGGGTCTGGGTGGGAGCCAGGAAAGGAACAGCAGTTGATAAAGTCAGAAAGGTAGTTAATCATCAAGTAGCTGGCTGGGGCAGATTCCTGCAAGGTCAGACTTACCCAGGATGCCCTGACAGAGAAAGAGTGTGCCAGGACCTCGGAGAACCAGGGGGCTCCACCGTCTCTCCTGCGACAGTCAGTCCAAGCTTGGGGTACTATGATGTTTGTTTGTTGCTGTCGGCAGGAACCAGCTCCCAGATAGGGCCCAGCCACGTGGGGTTTGCAAAGCCTCTGACAGAATCAGGTTTTCTATGGAGATTACAATTGACAACCTGTTTCCTGGTTGCTGGGAAGCCTTCATGGACAGGGACTGTTGACACGTCGGTTTCCGGACCCAGCTGGAACCAGGCGAGGTAAATGAAAAGCAGGGAAACTCAGTGGAATCGAACCTTAGGGAATCTCAAAGGGGCCTTCTGCTTGGTGTGTGATTTGGGGCATTTAAATATTTGAAGCGTGTGAGCAGATGATTTCACTTTTGAAGGGGTGGTGTGCTCTTCCCACACCACTGTGTTAAGAGGGCAATAAACTGATGCTGTTGTCTTTAGGCTGGTCACAGTTGATTACGTGCACTCCAAAGGGAGCCTTCTCAAAATACTCTGGAGTTATGAGACATCCAGGTGGCCTTGGTCTCTCAGGGCCTGGATGACCACAGTAGCCTCCCCAAAGACTTCTCTTTCCACACAGTAAATATGGATATCAGATCATATCAGGACCCCTGCTTAAACCATTGAAATTAGAATAAAATCTAAATTCTTTATGTCCTACAAGGCTTAGGTGAAGTGGCCCTGCCTAATTTCTTGTTTCATCTACTGTTCTCTGCTGCCACACTGGACTCCTTCCTGGTCTTCAAAATTGGTGTGCCCCAGGACATTTGCACTTGCCCCTCTCTGTGCCTGAAATGTTCTTACATGGGTATCACCTCTTGCAGCCAGCCATTTCAGTTCGAATCTCACTGCTTCAAATATATTAAAGTAGCCCCTTCCTAGTTGTTTGGTTTCCCATTGCATTGCTTTATTTTTCTTAAAGCATTGGTCACCTTCTGACATGATCATGATGGTGCTTTAACTTGTTTACTATATGACTTCTCCACCTAGAACATAGGGTCCCCAAGAGCAAGACTTTGTTTGGTTCACTGCCATATCCCCAGTATCTAGAATGGTTCTTAGCCAATGGTAGCTCTCCAGAAAAATTTGATGGGAAGATGGATGAATGGACAAGCAGATGGATGAATAGATGGGTGGATCAGTAGATGGATGGGAGAGTAAGCGGGTAGATACATGGTGGATTGGCAGATGGATGAGTTGGTACATAGATGTATGGATGGTTACATCTTTGGACCTTTGTGATCCGGGAAGAGTTCAGAGTTTCCAGATAAATGTCATTGCAACAGGGTTCCTTGAGAGGGTTGAATAAATTGGCAAAAGATCAAGCCAAGATCATTCTCTCATTCATGCTTTTCTAGTTTAGAAAATACTTGTTTCTTCAAATGTTATGTACACAAAGGTCTAGCTGTTGGGAACTTATGACATATTTTCCTAGGGATATTTTTTTCTTTCCTTTTATTCAAGCAACAAGGAACTAGTTATAAATTCTGGATGAGCAAACTTTGATAATGAACTTTCTCTTCCCAATGTAACAGTACAATGGTGACTGCCAAATTTTTCACCAGATCATCTCCTGTTCCTGAGTAGAACACTAACTTGAAGAAAATATTTTGTTGTATAACTATGGACTCTCCTGAGAATGAACTCTTCATTTGAAATGGTATATTTCATGATGAGATGCCACTGAGGGCTAAATAAGGGCTAAATGTTCTTGTAAATTATTTACTTTAGCAATTTTCAGGCAAGATGCAGAGCTACAAATAACAATACTAATTATTATGGGGAATTATTTCCTTTTTGGTAACATTTATTATTTGTTGATAATAAACATAAAGGCTCTTTCAGGAACACTTAGAAGTATATAAAGGAGACTACCATGCTTACGCTCTAACCCTACAATTTACGCTGAGATGAATATTTTAGCTGAGTTTTTCTTTCTGTCAATTCCTGTCTACACACACATCAACATACAGGCATATTTTACATGGTTTTAATTATCCTCTACATACAATTTATATTAATTTTTTCACTTACATGATATTTCATATATTTCCGCAGTTCATTTAAAAACTCTTGGTAAAAAAAAATAAAAATAAAAACTCTTGGTAAACATTATTCAATTCTCCATTGTATTTAATTGTATAGGCTAGCCTTGTTTAGCAGACATACAATGTGAGCTGCATTATAATAAGTAAATAAAAATTTTCAGCAAGCACAATAAACAAGTAAGAAAAAATAGGTAAAATTAATTTTAATCATGTATTTTATTTACTCTCATATTTATAAAATTTTGTCATTGCAACATCTGGTCAATATAAAAATTATTGAGATATTTTACATTTTTTGAACTAAGTCTTTGAAATCTATGTGTATTTTACATCTCAATTTAGATCAGCCACATTTGAAGTGTTTAGCAACCTATATCTTATAATATATAAGCAACCCTATAACCGTAATGAACATGGTTATCACATTCACTAGCCCAGGACTAGTCTATTGAAAATTTGTATTATGATGGTTTGTAAGCAGTGGAAAAGATTTTATGTTAATTCCCATATTCTAACTTAAAAGGCCATCTTCAAAGGATAAAAGCAGCCTGAAATTAGAGTTCCAGTTATCTTCTATCAGGTCTCAAGGTGATTAATTCAGTTTGATAGCTACAAGATACAGCCTCAATTCCTCAAAATGCTAAATGAAGTGGAAAGATGTTGAAAACAATGTTTTTCACATTACACATTTGATACCATTTTGCCTCTTTTCAAAGATGATTTCTTAGGCGCTAATGAAAGCTGATGTCTTTTAGTATATTAAGATCATATTCAATACAAGGCAAATGAATTGAATTAGTTCAGATGGTATTGATTATTATCAGTTCGACTTCAGCTCTGGATCCATCTGCTCTCTTCAGCGGAATCCTTGGTTCTCCGGGGAAGCTCACTGATGTCATAGCCCTCCCCTGCTTCCTGTCCTCATATTGGAATAAAATGCTCATCCCTGGGCACAGTGATGGTACTATACTGTGGCAGGCGCAATTTTAAAATTTATTCTTGAGCTGAAGGATTTGAGACGAATCTAGTGGATGTAACTGGTCCTCAAGTGATGTTTCAAGGCAGAAACATTTTGAATGGGTGTACGAACAAGACTTCATGAAGGAGGGGAGGGGAAGAAGAAAGACTGTTTCCATCCTGAGGGACCTTCTTGCTGAGTTATGAGGTCCAGCCTAGCAGGTCGCAGGGGCAGGAGAGATAACCCAGAGCCCATCTGAGCTAACAGAGACCAACCTGTTGGCTTATATCAACAAAGGTCCACCCAAAAGCTCTTAGCTGCTCCCTCCCACATGTCGTGTTTGCATCCTGGGGGCACAACAATGAATCAGATAGTGTGTCTGTCTTGAAGGTGCTTCACCGAGGGAGATGGGCAAGCAAACCCTAAACTACAACTTACCTCTTGTGGTAAGAGATGTGCCTGGAATGCTGTGTGTGGCACATTCACTTGATTGCTCAGCCCTCAAGTGTGTCTTCCTGGAGAACAGGACAGACTTGCCATGTGACCTCAGGCAGGCTCCTCCTCATGCATCTCTGTGAAATCAGTATAATAAAAGTAACTGGCTCCCTGGGGTGATAGGGGAGAAAAATGAGATAATTCCTGTTAAATATCTTGCATGGTTTGTCACCCAAAGCAATTATTTACTGAGCATTGGCTGCCGTTACTATTACTGCTGCTGTTGTTTTATTGGAAGTCAGGGAACACACGATAGAGCGTAGACTGTGAGTGATGGTGAGACATTTAAAGCAGGGCAGAGATGTGCACAGGCCTACAGTTTTAGACAATTGCTCTGGTGTAGGGGCTGCAGCATTGCCTTGCAGGAGGGTCATTGGGCTGCCATCCAAGTGGAAGTGGCATCTAGGGGACTTGGCTTAGAGCTGTATTTTCATAACAAGGGTATTGCTTTTATTAGATTCTTGGTTATGATGAATAAAATAACACCATTGAAAAGAGATGCATTTATTCTCATGAAATATTTTCTTTTTATGTGTCCTCTCTTTATCCTTGTCATCGCTGTCATCACTGGGTGTGTCTTGGAAAGATAAGGGCATGGGGGAGATGGGTGCTCCCACCGTTCTGCCCACTGGGTGCGAGATGGAAGAGTGTGTGGGCATGGGAAGGGAGC
This sequence comes from Cephalophus harveyi, assembly GCA_006410635.1. Classification (NCBI taxonomy): domain Eukaryota; kingdom Metazoa; phylum Chordata; class Mammalia; order Artiodactyla; family Bovidae; genus Cephalophus; species Cephalophus harveyi. Next base: position 358,388 of record SJYT01073221.1, on the reverse strand, counting down.
TGGGAATGAACTCCAAGTGACAATACGAAGTAGCCTCAACACCCACCCCCACAGAGGTCCAGGCAGCTGTGCCCAAATAGTGGCTCCATATTTATACAGCCTCCGCCTTCTCCTTTATCTCAGCCATCAAAAGTTTAAGGAGATTTAAAAACCACTGGGGTGTTATGCAGAAAATACAGCCTCAGGTCACTGATGGAATTCATGCCCAGGTTCTGCCAAGGCAGGGCCGGAGCCCACCCCTCCAGGGTGTCTGGGCTGTCGCTCTCCCCATTCGTCTTCTTGATTGTAAAAATTAAGCACATGCACAGGAGGGCTTGGGAGGCAGAGTTATGGGGGATATAAAGTGCCTGACAGCATATAAACTTGGCTGTCCCGCAGTGGAACACCCAGTCACGTGGTGCCGAGAGGGGACCCTGGAGATGAGGGACCAACAGTCAAATTGCAAAGGGAAGAGGGGGCAGGGAGTCCGCCGGCTGGGCAGGGGCTTCTGTAGGCCCTGGGGTCTCCAGGAGCTGGGCTGCTCCTCGCTGAGTGTCCCCCTGGCTGGAGGTGGCAGAGGAGGAAGCAGAAGCCACATTTTCAGGAAAAGGTGCCAAAGCAGCTGGGGGGTGACAAGGGTGAGGCAGGAGTTCCGGTGAAAGACAGATATGGGGGATACCAGGGTTCCCCCTTGCATGAATGTCGGGGAGCAACCATCAAGAGCTTTGCTAAGCACGGCACCTGTAGGCTTCAGAAGTGATGCGGGAAAATTGCCAGCCTGATGGGGAAATCTCGAGCTGTAGACACAGGCAGAACCAGAGGCAAAAACTACATCTATGAAGCAGGAAATCCAAGCTACTGGGGCTCCTGCCCAGAGGGCACCAGGGGTTCCCCTTGGCTTCAGGGCTCCCCAGAAGGCCTTGTTTAGGGGCTTGAAGCATTGTCTGCAACGGGTGCTGCCCCCGTGTCCAGGGAAACTCACCAGTGTCCAGGGAAACTCACCAGGACATCTGGGGAGCAGAGTCATAGATGCCTCAGTGGGTCTCAGAGAACTTATGCAGCCTGGCCCAAGGTGCTGGCGGGGACCTCTTGGTCAGTGTGTGTGTGTGTGTGTGTGTGTGTGTGTGTCTGTGTGTGAGCTGGGAAGAGTGGAGGGAGAAGGAAGGGAGAACACAAATTATGGGGTAGAAACTGCAAGTGCCATAAGGACTAATAAGTGCTTATTCATTGTTCCTTGCCTTAGATATTTCTAGAAGACCTACCATGCACTTGCCTTGTACATACCAGACTCAGTCCCAGTTTCACCGAGCCCACAGAAAGATATTAACCAAATGATCACACAATTATTTAATGCACAACTGAGTTAGATCAGTTGTTCTGTGCTGTATCAAATGTGCACTGCTGGCCTCCTCTGGCACCTCCTTTGTTTGGAAACTTGCCTGTGCATCTTTTGAGGTGCATGGATTTCATCATGGGAAAGCCAAGGGAGAAACATATTTGCCGTCTCTATTTGTTTTTTTAACCGTTTAGAACCGGTTGTGGATGAAGGTGCCAATGTTAGTGGGAAGTTCTGAATTCTAGCTTTACTGCTTCTGTCTGGGTGAAGTTTTAACTCCCGTTTTAAAGATATTTAATTTCAAGTATAATGTTCATACTGAAAAGTGCGCTGATTACAAGGGCCCGGCTCGATGATTGGGACACACCCAAGTAACCAGCATCCAGACTAAGCATCGGGACATGAGGAAACTGGGCACACCTCCCCGGCCAGCAGCTTCCCAGAGCATCCCACGTCCCGACTCACATACCCCGTGGGCCAGCCTTGCTCTTTAAACCCACAAGTCATATGATCTCTCGGTACCTGTTGTTCCTCCTCAACCTTGTGTCAGGAAGCGTCATCCACATTCTGCAGGCTTTGCTGGTGGGAGTCTGAAGAGTCTTTCTCTTAACTCTGACCAAACCAGGAAAGGTGAAGATGACCTGAACATCGAGGGGACACGAGCCTGATGGTTACCATGTGTGTGTGTGTGTGTGTGTGTCTGTGTGTGAGCTGGGAAGAGTGGAGGGAGAAGGAAGGGAGAACACAAATTATGGGGTAGAAACTGCAAGTGCCATAAGGACTAATAAGTGCTTATTCATTGTTCCTTGCCTTAGATATTTCTAGAAGACCTACCATGCACTTGCCTTGTACATACCAGACTCAGTCCCAGTTTCACCGAGCCCACAGAAAGATATTAACCAAATGATCACACAATTATTTAATGCACAACTGAGTTAGATCAGTTGTTCTGTGCTGTATCAAATGTGCACTGCTGGCCTCCTCTGGCACCTCCTTTGTTTGGAAACTTGCCTGTGCATCTTTTGAGGTGCATGGATTTCATCATGGGAAAGCCAAGGGAGAAACATATTTGCCGTCTCTATTTGTTTTTTTAACCGTTTAGAACCGGTTGTGGATGAAGGTGCCAATGTTAGTGGGAAGTTCTGAATTCTAGCTTTACTGCTTCTGTCTGGGTGAAGTTTTAACTCCCGTTTTAAAGATATTTAATTTCAAGTATAATGTTCATACTGAAAAGTGCGCTGATTACAAGGGCCCGGCTCGATGATTGGGACACACCCAAGTAACCAGCATCCAGACTAAGCATCGGGACATGAGGAAACTGGGCACACCTCCCCGGCCAGCAGCTTCCCAGAGCATCCCACGTCCCGACTCACATACCCCGTGGGCCAGCCTTGCTCTTTAAACCCACAAGTCATATGATCTCTCGGTACCTGTTGTTCCTCCTCAACCTTGTGTCAGGAAGCGTCATCCACATTCTGCAGGCTTTGCTGGTGGGAGTCTGAAGTCTTTCTCTTAACTCTGACCAAACCAGGAAAGGTGAAGATGACCTGAACATCGAGGGGACACAAGCCTGATGGTTACCACCAGCTGTGCCATCTGCCCTTGGTCTGACCCCTTGGGCCACCATCTCGGAACAGAGGTCTCTCAGGGCACCAGCAACTGGGATGAGAAGTTCTGCATTCCTCCTCTTTTCCTTTCTCATCCCTACTCTCACGGTAGAGGGTGTACATTTAAGAGCCTGGGTCACTGGATTTCCCTGGTGGTCCGGTGGCTCAGACGCTTCACTTCCAATGCTAGAGGCTCAGGTTTGATCCCTAGTCACGGAACTAGATCCCAGATTCTGCAACAAATCAACCCTCTTGCCACAAGGAAGCCTGGCATAACCAAATAAATAAAAATAAATATTAAAATATTAACAATATTTTAATAAATAGTAACATTTTAATAAATATTAAAATAAATATTAATCCATTAAAATAAATATTACTTGGATATTAAAATACATGGTAAAATATTATTTATTAAAATAATAAAATAAATATTTTAAAAGGAGCCTGGGGAATGAATTGCTCTGTGACCTTTGGCCACTTCTTAAGCTGTCTGTGCCTCTGTCTCCTTGCCTCTAAAGTGGAGTTGACATTAACAGCACTTATTTCATATGGCTGCTGTGAGGGTTCGATGTGAAGTTTGGCAATGAGAGCTACCATTGTTTTCAGACCAATGCTAACTTGGGGATTTGGACCAGGATTTTTTCTTCTTTTTTCATGGGTGAAGAAACAGAAACCTAGAGAGAGGAAGCAAGCTGTATCACTTAAGAATTCCCCTTTTCTGAACAGGATCTTCAGGTATCATGGAGGTAGATGCAGAAGGTGAAATTGCAACGACGATGCTGCGTGGATGCCGTGCCCCATTGTCTTCCAAGGCCATTGTCACCCTTTATTTCACACACACCTGGGGCAATCCTATTGCATCAGATGCACAGGGAGAGTTGGTCTCATTATTCCCAATAGATCCCATTTCACAGATCAGATAACTGAGGTCCTAGAAGATCACACAACTACCAAATGTTCCACCTGGGTGTTCTGGCTCCTGATGTACCTACCTCTTCTCTTTTCTTCTGGTTATTCCTCCAGCTTGTAGGAGAGGAAACTTAGAAGGTATCACTAAAACTTCATCTCTTGAGCAGAAACTCCTAGTGTGAACCCTGGCACATTTTAAGGCTATGTGTTTATACTCTGCTTCTCAGCAGCTCTGGAATGTTCTCACCCTCAGTGGGGAACTCTGCCAATTAGCTTTTGACAAATCCACATATTTAATAGGATTTTCAATCATGCTTTTGAAATACAGAAAATAATGCTTACATATCAAAGGAATACACAAGTAAAATATATTGGTTAAGTTGCTCTAGTTAATTATTTTTGAGTCTCCTGGCAGCCAGAGCAAGGCTTATTGTTAGCAAGAAGCATGGCCCTCTTCCAAGATTCACCAAACACAAAGCTGTTATCTTCGTGTGGTTGTTTCTCCCCGAGGCACTTTTAAAAGTTAAGACTGGGGATGACAACTTGGCTCTCAGGAGTCTTTCTGGGGAGGACTGAGGGTTAGTGAGTCTGGGTCGCTGTGTGGAGGGCAGGTAGGACTGTGGGGGCGGGGCTGGCCCAGGCATGAGGGCGCTAACAGTGGTTGTCTTCATGAGCATCATGTCATCCCTCACGATTGCTGCCTTCTAAACCAGGTGGATTATCAGAATCACCGGGGATGCTTTATTTTTAAAATATCCATTGGTCCCTCTTCAGGTGTCTTGATCATGACCCTGAAGCGCGGAGGTTTAGCAGAAGCCAGGCAATGTTCGATTGAAGTCTTGCATCCAGGCATCCTCCCAACAACCTCTGAGGATATGGTATGATTATGGGCTTCCCTGGTGGCTCAGAGGTTAAAGCGTCTGCCTCCAATGCGGGAGATCTGGGTTCGATCCCTGGGTTGGGAAGATCCCCTGGAGAAGGAAATGGCAATCCACTCCAGTATTCTTGCCTGGAGAATCCCACGGATGGAGAAGCCTAGTAGGTTACAGTCCACGGGGTCGCAAAGAGTTGGACACGACTGAGCAACTTCACCTTCACCATACCCACTTTACAGATGAGAAAACTAAGGCAGAAAAGTTGAACTTAGGTGATCAAGACCAAGTAGCTGGTGGGTGATATAATCTGAATTTGAACTTGAGCTCTTCTACCTGCATTGTGAGCACTTTCTGTGCTGACGCAAATCAGAGGGAAGGCTTGCCCACAGGACGTCGCTCATGTTTTTCTACTTTTATTTTCTACCTTGATCACAAACAATTGCAATGTTTATGCTGTCCCCGGTCAGATGGTTCCAGAATGTATGTTTTGTAGTTTTTGTAGCTGATTTCATGTATTCTCAAGTTTCATTTCCTATTATGTTTGTGAATAGTACGAATGATTCTTTTTTTCCTTTGGTGGCCTCGGGCTATGAACTTGGAACATGGATGCAATCTAATATAGTAAAGTGAGGAGCCTACTTCTATCTGCATGCCTTTCTTGCACTGCTCTCTGTTGTGTTTGGGATGACCATTCATACTTTAGTATGAATTGGGAGACAGAGGGGCTTGGTAAAAGTCCAGTGTTTATGGTCCAACTCTGGGGACAGGCGTGGCATCCACGGCAACCAGCAGAACTCCTGAGTTTCTCTTTCTTAGCCTGAGGATTATCCTGTTTGTCCAGACAGGGTCTCTCCAAACACCCCATCTGGAGGCACTGCCTGCCCCTGATGTGGGCACAGAACACAGACGTGCCGACTCTCTAGCCAAAACCCTGGCTAAGGGCGTGCTGTTTCCCTGGGTGGGGATGGGGGAGATGCCATGGCTTTAGAAAAAGAAAATGAAGCCTCACTCTTCAGCAGAAGACAGCGAGGCATCCTTGGCTGTTGGAGCAAATGCCGATTTCCTTATAAGGGTCTGGCTGTGCAATGGGGGAAGGCCAAGGAAAGACAGGCTAGATTTTTGTTTTGATGTTTGTTTTATTCTGGAACAGAAAGTGGACCCGGTCGGGGACTGGATCCTCATCCCACATCTCTTGCATGAGAAGGACACGCATACATCATGGAAGAAGACGGGCAAGCGGGTCATCTGTCTTGGGGGGGGAACTGATTGTCCACATGACCAGGAAAAGGTCAGGAACCTGTGGGTATTAATTAATCCAGCCGGCCACACAGCCTTCCTTGTTTATTAGGGAAAGCCACGGCATTTGGCCAGAATGATGGGTTTTTAAAGACTGGAGATTTATTAAGAGGACAGCATCTGCTTACTGTTTTGTGAGAATTCAGTGTGTCTTTGTAAGGCTGTTGGGAAAAGTATTTGCGGTAGGTAACACAGGCAAATGCTTCTTTCGTCACTCTCTTGTCATATTCCTGCCAAAATCAGGCCTCCTACCCTATCTACACAGACCCCCCCAAAGGGGTGAGCCCCTACTCCCTTGCTGCGTGACTAGGGGTCCTGAGGTCCTCTCCAGGTTAACACAATACAGCCTCAAATTCTAAAGTCAATTGCTTTAGTATATGTGGAATAGCTACTATGTGCCAGCCATGACGGGGGCCTGGCTGAACCTTAGGTACTCATGAAAACCTGTAGTGTTTTCCAGCTTGTAGAACAGGGGACGCACAGAGCTTAGCCAGTGAGGACCACCCTTCCAGACTTCTGTCGCACACACTACCATCACCCACCTCTTGGCTCTGGGCTGCAGCCTCATTTCCACCCTCCCTTTCCCGGCTCCAGGTTCCTCAGAAGAGATTCCACTTCAAGATCATCCCAGTTAACCCCATCTGTATCCCATATCCACCCTGATGCAGATCCCTGAATTGACACCTGTAAATATTTGTGTATGTCTTGAAGGCTTGGATGAAGGAGGATTTAGATTGCAGGAACACAAATGACGTCACAGCCTGAGTTGTGTATTCGATTTGTAAAAGCCCTCAGCTGTTGCCACGGCTGCAGATGTTTCGAGCATCGACTTACAGTCCCTCAGAGCCTCAGTGGTCCCCTAAGAACCAGGAGCCCAAAGGGGGCGCACGTGCTCCAGAGCTGTTGCAGGTGATTTTAAGCCACGTGGAGGAAACCATCCTTTATTTAGATATGTATTTATGTTTAATTTCATTGATACCATCTCTCTATGGCAAGTGATACTCGTTTCACTTTTATGGTAGTCATGTAACTTTAAAAAAAAAAAAACTGTTCTGTATAAAAAGCAAGCCATTTGGAAGGAGAAATGTTAGGTAGACGGCAGAGCGAGCATGACAGAGATGGGCCAACACAGGAGGGTGAGATGCCCAGGGACCCACTTCAGGTGCCCTCTTCCTGGTAGAGGCAGCAGCTCTCAGTCCTGAATCCCAGTCCCCAGGTCCTACAACTTCAGGAGGCCGCTCCGCTTCATGAACCTCTACTTCCTTATCTGATGAGTGGGGATGGTTACATCAGCCTTTCACCACCTAAAGACAACGATAGATGGACACGACAAATTGAATAACAGTATTATTGTTGTTATTTACATTAGCATTTATTAAATAATCTAGCTGCTAATGCAGGAGATGTGGGTTCACTCCCTGCGTCAGGAAGATCCCCATGAGAAGGAAATGGCAACCCACTCCACTGTTCTTGCCTGGGAAATCCCATAGATGGAGAAATCTGGTGGGCTATAGTCCACGGGTCGCGAAAGAGTCAGACAAGACCGAGCAAGTAAACACCAACAACAAATAAAAAAACAAACATGTGCCAAGTTCCCGTTCAGTGTCAGCTCCTTGCTAGGCACCCCGTAGATGTGACTCATGTCATCCGTGAGACCAGCGTGACACACATTTTAAAAAACAAGACCTTTCAAAGTAAGAAGTCAGGTATTCCCACACACCCCATCATAAGATGGCAGGGAGCAAACAGCGAGAAGACAAATATTCTCTAACTAATTCTACAGAATTAATTAAATTCACATTTTGAAATGCTGATTTAGTTCTGAATTTAACTGTCTCCTGTTTTTATGGAGCTTGTAAAGAGATTAAAAATATCTGTCCAGCAAAGTATCTTTAGCCCATGCCCTGCTTTCTAGCATCCAAAAGACAGAAGCATTTGGGAACATGGCCTGTGAGAGAGAACATTAGGAGAAATAGAGGTAATACACTGCATCTGTGCCGACAGTGGTTGTCTCTGGGCTCTAGGGACTGTAACTGTATTTTCTTTCTCCTTCTCTCTCTCTTTTTTTAAAAGACTTTCTATTTCACTGTATTAATCCAAAGGTCTACAATATGCACATTAAAGTCAGCAGACACACGAGCAAATTTCAGCATAGAGTCCAACTTATAAATTTGCAGAAACTCCCTCAGGGATCTGAGAAGCCAAAATGATCTTCATGATAACATGAAGACATTATTTGGCCTTTTCATTTTGTGCTGATGGTGAGTGAAACTGCTGGTGCCTTAGCATAATCGAGGTCCTCGCAGCCCCTGTGCTGCTCACCGCCACGCTGTGCAGAAAAGGGAAAAGCCACTCTCACGTGGGATACCATGGAATATTACTCAGCCTTCACAAGGAGGGAAATCCTGACACCACTGTACATCACACACGAACCTTGAGGACATCATGTTAAGTGAAATAAGCCAGTCACTGCAAAGACAAATACTGCATGATTCCAATTATATAAAATGCTCAGAATAGCCAAGTTAGTGGAGACAGAAAGTAGAAAGGTGGTTTTCAGCCTGAGGAGACTGAGGGAGGGTGGGGGGTCATTGTTTGACAGGTCTAGAGTTTCAGTTTTGTAAGTGGCGAAGAATTCCAGAGATGGATGGTGTGATGGTTGCACAACAATGGAAACTACACATTTAAAAAATAGTCAACATGGGAACTTCCTGGTGATCCAGTGGCTAGGACTCTGCCACTGCAGGGGGCGCAGGTTCGATCGCTGGTTGGGGAATTAAGATCCCAGCCACATGCTGCATGGTGCAGTTAAAAAAATAAATAAATAAAAAAGAATAAAAATGTCTCCTCGATTTAAAAACAATGGTGAAGAGGGTAAACTTTGTTATATCTTTTGCCACAGTTAAAAATAAATGTTCATGTTTATGTACAATCACATGGATTATTTAAAAGATCCTGAATTTGAAAAGAAAGAATGGACTTGATGAAGCAGTAACAGTTATTGACTTCATTCTATCTCAGTCTTCGAGCACAGACCTTTGAAACACCCTGTGTGATGAAACGACACGCTCAGAGCAATTCTGTCCCATGTTGAAGCTGACAGCTCTCGCAAGGAGAAGCAGCTGTGTTATATGAGGGGTCCTAAGCTGGACCCCCGGCTTTTCTTCTCTTCACAGAGCACCATTTTCTCTTGAGAGAAAACTGATACACAGACTCTGGTTATTCAAACTTGACTATTTGGCAGAATTTTCTGGAAAATGAACAAATGAATCCTGTCACTTCCAGAAAAATAACTGACAGTATTTGTTGCCAATGATAAAATTCAAGCTTTCAAGAATTTTGAAATACTTATATCAGCCACCATGAGCTTGACAGCCTTCCAGAACTTAAAGAGATACTAATGAATGTGACTTTTTTTAATATTGTACAATGAATCGTGTCAACATTGGAACATCTCACAGCTTATTGAATAGATAATCATCAAGCGACCAATGCTTGTTGTTACCAAATCATGAAAGGGTAAAAGATTAATTCAAACATCAAGATAACCCGGTGGATTTAAATGTAACAGAATATAAAAAATTCATGTATTTTCAAATTCCCTATTGTAACTAACCTTTAAGAAACGCCCAGTGTCTGTGTTTTGGTGTAGTATCAAAGAAGAATATCCACAATTATGTGAAAAGGCTATTAGCGCCCACCTCCCTTTTCCAACCACATATCTGTGTGAGATCAGATTTTCTTCATAGACTTTAACAAAAACAACATATTGCAACAGACTGACTGTGGAAGCAGATATGGGGTTCGGTTGCCTTTTATTAAGCCAATCACAAAAGATGCCTACAAAAATGTACAGTGACGCCACTCCTGTCACCAATTTTCTGAACATATTGTTATTTTTTCATGAAAACATTCTAGATATGTTAGTATATAATAGGCTTACTGTTCTTTTTAAATAGATTATTAAGTGACTCTTTAAAATCTGTCTTAATTTTAATTTCTAAGGACTCACCTCAACAAAAGCACCAGGGTCTTCCGTAACTTTCCAAAGGTTTACATTTTTAAGAGTTCTGAGACCGAAATGTTTGAAACCCACTGGTCTAGAGCAGCTGTCGTCAACCCTTATTGTCCACTAAAGTCAGCAAGAGTTTTCAAAGAATTTTCACCTCTGTTTCTACCCAAGCTGATTAAACCAGACTCTTTGGTAACTGGGTTCAAGCATGGGCATTTTACAAAGCTTCCCCAGGGATTGTATTATGCAGTCACACCTTAGAATTTGGTCTAGAAATCATGTTATGTAGCTGCCACCTGGTTCCCATGGAGAGGATGGAGCACAGTTGGATGAGATCTGGTACCCATCTTACAGAGCTGACTCCTGATTTGGTCTGTGTTCTGTGTATTGAGTTAATAAGTGACTCTACAGATGGAAGGTGTGCTATCCAGAGTTAAGTAGGAGTAGTGGCCCCTGGTGGAGAAGGCAATGGCACCCCACTCCAGTACTCTTGCCTGGAAAATCCCATGGGCAGAGGAACCTGGTAGGCTGCAGTCCATGGGGTCGTGAAGAGTCAGTCACGACTGAGCAACTTCACTTTCACTTTTCACTTTCATGCATTGGAGAAGGAAATGGCAACCCACTCCAGTCTTCTTGCCTGGAGAATCCCAGGGATGGGGGAGCCTGGTGAGCTGCCGTCTATGGGATCGCACAGACTTGGACACGACTGAAGCGACTTTGCAGCAGCAGCAGTGGCCCCTGGAGAAGAAAATGGCTACCCACTCCAGTATTCTTGCTTGGAGAATGCTATGAACCGAGGAGCCTGGCGGGCTACAATCCATGGGGTCGGACATGACTGAGTTGCTGAAACTTTCACTTTTTTTTGAGTTCGCCCCATTAGGCTTCCCTGGAGGCTCAGTGGTAAAGAACCCACCTGCCAATGCAGGAGATGTAGGTTTGATCCCTGGGACAGGAAGATCCTCTGGAGGAAGAAATGGCAAC
>SJYT01073221.1:282390-342390 GCA_006410635.1 Cephalophus harveyi | reverse complement strand
TGACCTGGGATCACAAGCCTGCAGGTTGTGTTCTTTCCCTTTTTCTTTTCTTGTCCCCTCTTTTCTGTTCTGCCGCTCCCCTGTCCGCCACCACCCTGTGAGAGGGGAGCCGGATCCCAAATGTGACCTTATTTTGCTCTAGGAAAGGCCACCAAGCACCCCTAAGCAGCGATGAAAATATTGCACAGGAACATTTGATGAATTCATCTTTCTTCTCTCCTTTAGACTTGCCTGATGCAGGAGATCTGGTTCCCAAGACTGGACTAGAATGTATGTATGCTCCAGAGGAAACTCTGGATCTCAACTCTTTTGAAAATCCTACAGCTGATTCATGTTGATGTATGGCAGAAATCAACATAATATTGTAAAGCAGTTATCCTTCAATGAAAAAATTTTTTAAAATCAGTATTTTGCTCCATTTACCCTACTTCTGTTTCCCTATTCAGTCCCCTACTCTCAACTCTGACTGTGCCCTGAAATGGTTCTGAAATGTTTATTATACCTCTTTACCATGAATAAAAAGTTTCTTTCCTCATGTGAAGTAAAGACCAGCTAAGCAAATCCTGGGTGATTTGCTTTGCAATGTGTTTTGGCTTCATAAGCTTTTCCAGTTTTTCAGGAAATAAAAGAAACCCTATCCATGAAAGTAAGGGAATCAAAACCAGCTTATGATGTGGGAAAACACAGTTTGCATTGTTTATTCCATGCTTTTAAGTGACCAAAAAAAAAAAAAATATATATATATATATATATATTTGCAAGATATCGTTCAGTAAATGTACGTTAACAACAACAATGGAAAAACACACAACAACAACAACAGAGGGTGCACCAAGAGTGTTATTTGAAAGGTCATGCCCTGGAATGACTTAGAGAAATGATTCCATTATAGCACTTTTAAAAGTTGGCATGTGGACATTTTAAATCAGGGGCAAGCATTTGCAAGAAAACCAAGTAGGAGTAAGAAAGCAAAATGCATGCTCTCCCATTCTTTGCGAGATCACTGTATTTTCCCCTCTTCTGATGCCAGGGCTCATTAATAAAAAAGGCATTTCTTTCATTTCTAAACCTCCTTTCTGCTTTAGGTCAGTTCTGAAGATTTTCCTAAAAGGTCTCGATCTTTCAAATTGCTGTTTGTGTTCACGGAGGGCGGCTGACGCTAGGGCTCCTCTGAGCTGTCCTGCGCCCTAACAGGCAGACCAGCATCTGGAATCTGGGGTTCAGAGTTTTCTCCACGTGGTGAGGACTTACACATTCCCACTTTGCGAAATCACATTATTCTAATGAGTATGCAAATGAAAGGAAAGCTGTGGGAAATGGCTCTGGATAAGTTGCTTGTCAAAAATGCTTTACCAGGGAGGGGGTGTCAGGAAGGGGCGGGGGAGCCAGGCTCCCTCGTTTGCGGAGTGGCGTTTTCTGGGGGACTCGAGTTGGGTGGCACATGGCCAAGTCTGAAGGAAACACATCTTCATTGATGTGCCTATTGTTACTGGTTCTTATTCATGGTATTTAAACAACTCATGCAGATTTTGACAGCTTTTCCCTTTTCCTATTTACATAGACTTTATATTTTTTAAAAATTTCTGAAGACCAGTGGTCCAGGGAGGTGGGGGAGAGAAGTAAGGTCGAGGTGGGTCTGAGTGCGACATCAGCTGAATCGTCTTAAAGGCTCAGGCCCAGAAAAAATGCTGAAAAACATTGATCATGGAGACACAATAAGGAACTGTGGCCCTTGGGTATTCTGCTGGGGAAATAAACCACTCTTTAGGCAAAGTAGATACAGAGGGAGTAGAAGAGGATGGAAGAAGGCTTAAAATAAGAAAAAAATAAAATATTTACTATAAAAAAGAGAGGACGCAAGAAGGTAACTTTCATTTTGTCTAAAATTATGTCTGGCCTATGTGGCCTCGGGCTTTTATTTTCCATAGCATGGATAAGAAGTCCAGTGCTTTGTCCCCATCACCAAGGGCTGGTCTAAATGCCTGGAGTCTGGCTATTAACATCCTTACAGCAGTTTACCTGGATCCTTGGTGCATAGACAGACACCTGAACGCATCTCCATGCAGCCCTGTCTGACATGGTGTCTTTTTAGGGTGTCTTTTTAAACCAAAGTGATCCCGGTCCCTCTGCGAACACAGGCCTGTCAGACATGTAACAAGGTAGGTTCAAAAATAAAGTTCAGCATGACTCAAAATAAAACAGCAGTCCCATGAGGGCCGCAGAGCACACTCCCAAGGGGGGAGATGGTTTGGAGGTTGCCGTGTCAGTCATCCTGGCCTCAGGGCCGAGTGAGGAACTCAAGTCGACTCTGAACCTTTTTAACTGAGGGACGGTTCATGAATGTTGTTAATAAGATGTTAATTTTCCATAGCATGCCATTAGATTACAACACATTTTTTAGGGAAAGATGTTATCTTTATGGAGTTGACTTATTTGCAAACTTAACATAAGCTTTCAAACCCACAGAAAATATGGCAGTGTGTTTATATTTAAAATAGATTTTAAAAAATCCAGTGAGTTACTGTGAATTTACTTACCGCCCAATAATACAGGGATAAAAATAATTTATGCTCCTATTTTAATTAAAAGCAAATCCTTTTTGTCAAGCAACAGGAGGAGCTCAGTCTAGTGGTTAGAACATGCAGCAGGAGGGGTGGCTCTTTTAGCTTTCTTCTTGGCTTGGTGTGGACTGGCTGCCTAATGGGGGCAGGCTCTTTAATCTCCATCAACAGTTTCCTCAACCCTTATAGACTGCACTGAACCCGCCCAAACCATGCTGTGCGGAGTCACTAACAAAAGACATCCCACACGGCAAAGTCCCAAGGCCCAGTCTGAGATGTTGACAGCTGACGTCAAGGATCCAGAGATGGTTTTGGGGTGGAAGGGTTAGTGCCCTAGCCAGCAAGGGGGTGTAGGATTTCCCACGTTACCACAAATTGAAAGTTAGAGAAGCAAACTTGGAAGCTATGTTTGAAGAGTCTGCAGTTGATTCTCTTGGCCACCAGAATGCATCCAATGCCCATGGACGCAAATATGCAGGAAGCTCTCTTCTTCCCAAGGCTAGCCTGTCTCTCACAGTCAAGAAGAGGGATGAGATCACAAATGAGAGGAGGTATGGGAAGAGGTCATGATCATAAGAAATGCTGCTGCCCACCATCACCCTTTCTCTGTATCCCCTCATCTAGCATTTCGTTATTGAGAATCGATTGTATACTTGGTTTGGAGAGGAGCTGGGTTTGTGTGGATTAGAGCAGCTGGAGAAGACTCCATCGTTAAAGGAGAATATTGCTGTGTTTCCAGAGCATGATAGGACATTCTTGGTGGGGGGGGGGCACAAATGAAATATAGAGTTATCTCTATCTTTCAGAGACTACAGCTATGTCCTAGGCAAGGTGGCAGCCCTGGGTGGTAAGTAACGGCATTCACAACTTGTGGTCGAGGGGTGGTTTTCATGAAGGTGATGAGGGTAGACCCTACCTGGCGTTCTACTCTGTCACTTCGGGAGGCGTTAGGTTGGAATTGGCTGGTGTGGATTGGTGCAAAGAGCACTGGACTTGGAGTCTGAGAACAGGGTTTGAACTTGGAATCGTCTGTATACTTACTCTATGATCTTGGAACAGACTCTTCATTGACACAGTGTCTGCAGCTAGGAGATGTTGAAGTTGAGATGCACGAGAACATGCTTTATCAACTATAAAGCACAGTGCATGGATATAGTAACTTAGTTTGCTCTCTAACTTGTCACTTGCACCCACTTCTTTGTAATCCCTACAAAGAAGAAATTTCATGTCTCTGCTGGGATTAAGTACAAAGGTAGGTGTCAATAAACAAACATGGGTCAGTGGGCAGTAGGTGGATGGATGAATTTATATTGGCTGCTTCCAAAGGTGTCTGAGACCCTCATAACAAAAGTGCCTAAAAAGGTCACTTAAGGAGCAGAAAATCATTTGGTTGGAGGCATACCTCTCTTTTCTTTTCCTGTAGTAGTGAACATATTTCTACCATTCTGGTGTCTGTCAAATGCGGGAGTGAAGCAGCAAGGGAAAAGAGGAAGAGGCTCAGTGCCTGGTTCCCTCAGGGGGCATTGTGCTACCTGAATGTCTTTTTCTTGTATAATGGCTCTGAAAGCGGTCCTGTTTCTTCCCCTCCCCCACCAAAGCCCAACAAATCTGGTGAATTTGGCAGAAAGTTCCCATTAAGCCACGCATGTGTTGGGCCCTATAGAGGTCACAGGCTAACAGAGCAGGAGTATGACAGTTCTTATACATTAACTACTCAGGAATTTGAGGAGCTAATTAAAAATGACCAAGAATTTAACTTTGGGTCTCACAGTGTGACAGAGTTCAGGACACAAGATTTAAGTTTAGATCTGCCTGCATTCGAATTTTTACTCTTTGAAACTCTGATAAGTAGCCTAACTCTTCTGAGCCTCCTTGTTGGTAAAATAGGTAGGGGTAGTATCTCCCTAATATTATTGTTACAAACATTTAAGCATGTGAATGTTTATTATTATTATCCAGCATGCACCCCAAACATTCAGAAATGGGGGAGGTTGCTATGGGTTGAAAGAGTTAGGAAAAATACTATGGCAAAGGAAAAGAAATTGCACCATGAGGCTTCCAATCTGTTTCAGAGAAGCAGAGAATGATCCTGGTCAGTGGGGACAAAAAATATTCTTGCTGCCACAGGAGTCAGGGAGGCTGTTTGGGAAGCAAAGGAGAGAATAGACAGAGAAGCCAGGCACCTTGATTCCCAGGACACCAGGTTGAAACACCTGGGGGGAGGAAAAAAAAAAAAAACCAAGGTGAAAAGAAATTCAACGACCAGATAGTAACTGAAAGTTAAGAGTAGTGGGTAGTGGAGTCAGGGTGGGGGACATTTGTTCTGTCTATTCACTCATTCAACAAAAAATGAGTGACTGGAGCATCTTTTCTGCACCCTAAGGATGTAATTTAAAAAAAAAAAAAACTCTTCTAGAGCTTGGATTCAGTAGGAAGGAGATGGAATATAAATAACATGATAGATGATTCTAAGTGCTGGAGCAAGGGACCTATGGAGTGTTGGTGGAAAGGGGGTTGATTGAAGTTTGGTGGTATAGGAAAGCTTCACGTTGAAGGTGACATTTGAGCAAAAACTCAAACTGAGTGACTTAGGGACACCAATGAAGAGGCTAACACAAGAATACAGGTGAGTAAGAATGATGGTTTAAGTCACAGTGGCTGCTACCAAGCTCTGTGGAGCTGCTGAAAGACCAAGAAGGCTTGCTTATAGGCTGGGTGAGAGAGAAAAAGAATAGTTGGAGTGGTTCCAAATTTGGGGACTGGGTAAATACTGAAGCTTCAGTTGACTGCGGTATACAAACCTGTGCAGAAGTACGTTGGATGAGAAAGGAAAATTAGGAATCAGTCTGGGACACATTAAGTGTGTGCATGCCCATTAGATGTCTAAATGGCATCCCAGGTGAGTGGTTGATATATGATTTGGAAGTTCAAGGGAGAGGCTGTGGCTGGAGTTATAAATCTGTTGAGTTTATATCAGCATATAGATGAAATTTAAACTGTGAAACTAGATGTACTTAGTAATGGAGTAAATATGTAGAAATGAGAAAAAGCATCCAAGGACTGAACTCTGAAGCACCTTCTCCACTGAGGTTGAAAAATGAGAAGGATTCAACAAAGGAAGTGGAAAAGTTGCAACCAATGATGTAGGAAGTAAACCAGAAGTGTTGTGTTTTGCAAGCCAAGTGAAGGATGTTTTATAATGAAGAGGGTTAGGGTTAGTTGTACCAAATACGACAGATATGTCAAACCCTAGTGTTGAGAATTTACTTTTTAGCAACATGGAGATTATTGGTGACTTTGAGTCTGCTGAGATTGGTTTACATATGTCTAATAGAGCATTTTGGGGGCTTAGGTCCAAAAGATCTGAGTTTTGGACCCAGGTTCACTCTATTCTTTTTTGTGTGACTTTGAAAGCTACTTGATCTGTCTAGACCTTCTTTGTTTTTCCTTTCATCTGTAAATGTGAGGTGATATTAAATACTGTTTATCCCTACCTCAGGTTTCTATAATCTAGGGTCAGTCTACCTCTTAAGATATAATCAGAGTGACTATTACTGATTTGAATAATCTATGGAAATCTTTTTATACAGCTCACGAGGTTCTCACAGCAAGTATAGTGGGGTGATTTGCCATTCCCTCTTCCAGTGGATCACACTTTGTCAGAACCCTTCACTATGACCCATCCGTCTTGGGTGGCCCTAAATGGCATGGCCCATAACTCCTTTGTCATGACAAGGCAGTGATCCACGAAGGGGACATTACTTTGCCAACAAAGCAGAGAATTTACTCTGCCAACAAATGTCCATATAGTAAAGGATATGGTCTTTCCAGTGCTCATTTATATGGTTGCGAGAGTTGGATCATAAAGAAGCCAGAGCGTCAAAGAATTGATGCATTCAAACTGTGGTGCTGGAAAAGACTCCTGAGAGTCCTTTGGAGGTCAAATCAGTCAATTTTAAAGGAATCAACCCTGACTGCTCATTGGAAAGACTGATGCTTAAGCTTAAGTTCCAGGGTTTTGGTCACCTGATTCGAGCCACTGACTCATTGAAAAAGTCCCTCATGCTGAGAAAGATTGAGGGTAGAAGGAGAAGAGGGCATCAGAGGATGAGAAGGCTGGATGGCATCACAAATGCAAGGGAGTCGAACTTGGGCAAACTTTGGGAGATGATGAAGGACAGGGAGGCCTGGTGTGCTGCAGTCCATAGGGTCGCAAACAGTCAGATGTAACTGGGCAACTAAACAACAACAACAACAACAGCAACAATGGAAAGCTTTGAGTACCGCTAAGCTATCTGCAGAGTGTATTGTTGTGTTATCATAAGCACATGTAGCTCCAAGTTTCTACCTCAAGATTCCATGCTGCTGTCTCCCGGTGTTAATTTAGATGTAGACTTATTTGTCTCTTTAATTGTTTTCCTCATGCAAAAAACTTACAAAATAAAACACAAAACACAATGAGATAAAAACAAAAGAGGAGAAATAGAGGATATTAACATCATACAGGATATTGCATTAGCATCATAGCAATGCAAAAAAGCTTAAATGTATTATATATTATTTTTCTTAAGAAACTTCCAGTCACTCCATTCAACTTGGCTATCTTCTCTGTTCTTTGCTCTTTTCTTTCAGGAACAAACCCCGCTTTGTATTAGTCAGGTTAGGCTAGGATATGCTGTAATAACAAATAACTCTAAAACCTCAGGGATTAAGTCAACAAAAGTGCTCACACATGCAATTCCACTAATAGGTCTTCAAGATGACCTTCCTCCAGGGGTGACTCAGCAATCCAGGCTTCACTTTCTCAGCACGGTGTCTCCCCAGTTTTTGTAACGGGAGAGGGAGGGTGCAACAACCAAATCTTGTATCCTAAAGATGGCTGTTACTTTTGCTCCCACCTAATTGGTGTTAATTAACTATAAGGCCACTTCACTTTCAAGGGGGCTGGAAAATGAAGGGGACATACGGATTATTGGGCTGATGTAGCTGCTTCTGCCACATTTCTTCATAATCCTCTCATTTTCATATGCAGAGCAATTCATTTTCCCCAAATTTAGTTTCTAATGTCTTTCTTCAGGCTTTAAACAAAACAACATCCTTCTGAGCTCTCTCTAGGATGGAGGAAGATGCAAGAGACAGAGTGAGCTTGTTCTTTAGATGAATTATAATGACCAGTGGCCCCTTGCAGATTATACAGCATCACAATCACAGAAAACATATCTGTAGCACTTATTCAGTACCAAGGCTTCACAGGTATTGATGTAATTCATCTTCACAAAAACCCATGAGTTGGGCACCATCACTAGCTCCACATTGCAGATTACAAAACTGAGGTGTAGAGAAATTAATTAATTTTGCCAAGATCATACTGGTAATAAGTGTCAGAGCTGGGACTCACATGCAAGTTGTCTGACCCCAGAGTCCGTACTCTTGATTATAAGACTATATTGCCTCTCTGCAGAGTTGAGCACTACACAAATGTGCCTCTTCCCATCCCTCACAAAGCATATGTACCACAGTTCTAAGGCTGGAAACATCCAGACTGTAGCAGCAAGATCCTGGGCAATAAGCCCTACTAATAGGGTTCTCTGCTTTTATACTTTTGCAGGGAATGGTGCTGCTGCAGAGAAGGTGCTCTGGGAAGTGGGCTGTATAATCAATATTATAGTGTTCACAATATCTGCTTCTTTCCTATCTCTGGCATGTAGAGAATGATGCTTCCTCATCCTTGAAGTTAAGAAGGACCATGTGGTTCATTCTGACCAAAAAAAAAAAAAAAGTGTTAATTCTGGTGAAAGCATTTAAGAACTAACCCTTGCTAGAACATACTCTCTTCCTCAATGATTAGGAAAGCACTTTAACATCAGATTGAAGCAGACTGTCTTGCTGCACTACCATAAGGAGGTCACCTGTGTCCAAGGGCTCCCTGGGCTTATGGTGGCATTGCAAGAGAAAGAAAAAAATTTTCATTTTACTCTTCTGAGCTTCAGAGCTCTTATGTTACTGAAGCAAAACTCAACTTACCCTGACTAATACATGCAGTATTTTAAAATGTGAATCAGGATAGATTTTGAGGTGGGTAGGATAAGAAGAAGGGAAACTAGGATGAAGATTTTGTTGTCACTTAATCTATCTCTTTCCTGGGCATGTAGAAGCATAAATTGCTATCTTAGCAGTTGGGTCATTTCCTCTAAACATTTCCACTCTGTCCTGGAGGCTTCTCAGGGGCAGCGCAGGAGAGAAGCCAGGCATCTGAGGTTATATAGGGTCTTAGAATTCCTACGACATTCCTCTCTCAACACTTAACGTCCTGCCTCTTGGGAAGGGCTACAGATCACGTGTGAAAGCTCATTTCTTGCCTTGGAGGCAATATTTTCCTGGTAGGTCATGGAAATTGAAGTTGTCAGTAAAATGTATCCATTTCATTTTTTAGACCTTTTCTGGAGAACGATAACACAGAGTCTTTCTTGAGATGCCTCTTATCTCCCATGCTTTTCCCAGTCTTTCAACAGCTACTTCACAGGGCACCACCGGCACCAGGAATGATGACCCCCAAACCTCAGAGATTTGCATTTCTTCAAGTAGTTTAACACGGACTTCATGTAAGATAGAAGGGGAGCTCTCTCACACATCCGAGATGGCTTCAGTTCTCTCCGCATTGCTAGATCAGCTTCAGGGTTTGATTTGTAACGTTGGGGAAATCCAGAGTCAGAGGGACCCTTGAGAAGATTAGGAGTGTTTTCATGCAAGAGAGGGAAACGAGTCATCTCTGATATTCCCATTGTCTTCCTAGTTACACTCTCCAAGGCTCCCCCCTTCCCTCCCAGTAACGTCCATAGTTTATAATGATTATGGCTCAAAACTCATATTCTAGAAGCCAAACAATTTCTCCCTTTCTCCCCCTAAGAAAACAGCCTTCAGAAGGAAGGGCTGAATTGCTGCGTGGAATGATTTCTCAGGTTTGAGTCCTGGAGTCCTTTCCTTACGCACAAAGCATTTGTTCTTTTAAAGGAACCAATATGTTTGTGTAACTGACGTGAAACAAGCTTGACTCCAAAAAGATTTAGCTTAATATCTGCCTATGCATTCCGGGGGCCGGCCGTCCACGGGATGTGCATTAAAGGCCCTGGCGGTGGCACAGCTCGTCACGTATGATATCGGGCACGCAAATGTGACGTGATGCCCATGTACTCTTGAGGGTAATTCGATGTGCCAGCCAGCTCGATGGGCAGAGAAGCTATAAACATAGTTGTCACAAGCAAGAAAGAGCGCCGGGTCGAAGGCAGGCTGGAGAAGCAGGCAGCATTGGAACCTGACTCCGAGCCCTAATGAAAGTGTTAATTAGTGTATTACAGAATTTACAGGGAAAACAGCCTCTCTGCCAGGCCCCTCGGTGACATGCTCTTCATTAACCACTTCTTTCTCTGGCCCTCGCTTCTCCAGCTTCCTTTCCCCATCAAGGCACATCCGGGGAGGAGGGAGACAGATGAAATTACGCTACAGAGGGAGGCTTTCGGGGGGCTTTGCTAAAAAGAGAAGGCCAATAGGGCGCACAACTGTCTGATGTTTATAGGAATAAGTACACATTTAATCTACATAATCATTAATCTTTCTTTATGTAAAAATGATTAGTAAATAGGGTTTTTAAGCAACTGTTTAGTTTACACATTGGCATCATAGATTAACTTATTTCTAAAACACTTGATTTTATCACTCTGCCTAATGATTTGTCACATGATTTATTGGGTAATATGATAAATCATGTGCAATTTATTGTTTATCCTATAAAGAGTGCAGCAATTCGTTAAACAGTGATGAAACCCAGCCGTCACGCAGGGAAGCCCACCTTGCTCTCTGCTGCAGTCAGTGGGGTGAGCATTTCCCCCGGGATGGGGTGGCCCTTTCTGTGCCCAGGCTCATAGCACGGGGCAGTTAGACTGCGTTTAAATTAAATAGTTTTAGAAAATAATGGTGCAGTCATAATCTTATACTCTAGCCATATTTATTTTATATGGAAAAATAAAGTCTAAAGCCTGATGGGTGTTAAATCCGTGGATTTATTTGTGATAATAAATGTGGCATTCTTTGTTACGAAGGCATTAAACTTAATGGCAATGTTTCATGATACTGCATGGCAGTTGTGTTTCTCTGTCCCTGGCTACATTTCAGGCCAAAGCACCCACTGAAAGGTTTTCTGCAACGTTTCTGGGTGCTCCCTAAGCCCGAAGGACTTCTTGGCGCATGAAGGCTGAGGGCAGAGCCAGTACCAAGGTCTAACCTGGGGTCCTGATTACTGACCTTAAGTCTCTTCCCAGGGACCTGGCGTCAAGAAGCTGACCACCCTCTCATTTTGTGGGGAAAGACCAGGGAACACCCAGCTCTCCCCTGGCATTCTGCCCTCCTGTCTCTTAGTTCTTTGCTGTCCCTTCCTTTCTGGAGAGGTGTTTTGCCAGCTGCCTTCTGCTGGTGGAAGAATCTAATTCTCATTCCTTCACTCTCAGCACCAATGACCTCCCCAGCTCTCCTGCGACTCAAGCGTGTGTATGTCACCTTAAACCTCAATGGTCAGAGTAGGACATCATCCACTGACCATTTAGATTGTGTGGGTTTGAGCACAGGCCCCAAGCGAAGCCAAGCAGAGCTGGAATTAATAGAAATAGCCTGAGGAAAGTGCCCAACTGTAAGAGTAAGGGGAACTGCTGGTGGCCACCCTGTCCTCCAAAAACACGGAGATAGTGCCCCCTGAGAGTGAAGCCAGCACAGGTAACGCCTGGAGAGACCCAACCCTGTTAGTTAGTATATTACATGTTAAGTGTTATATTATATTACACGTTAACTGTTAGTTAGTATATTACATGTTAAGTAGTCCATGACCTTGTACTGGATCCAGCCCTACTGGAAACAAGTTTCCCATAGGACTTACTTGTTCTTGTATTCTTTTTTGTTCAAGCCAATTTGGCAGAAATTTTAAATTAAAAAAAAAAAAAAAGATGAATATACTAGCCCTTCCATAAGACTGAGTCCATATTTTTTTCATCAGGAAAGCATATTACAGGGAGAAGGGACATTTCACTCTCTAATTTCCTTTCGCCATCTCTAACAACAGCACACGCACTGTGATTTTCTGAGCACAGCCTTGGCAGAGGTGCCCTGAGACTCTCACCTCACCCAGAATAGTCCCACCTTGACTTGTTTGACATACTGGACCTCTACGTCAAATTTCACTTTAAAAATAAGTTCAATGATTATAAATTGGAATATGTGGCACTTTATCCAGAATGTGCATGCTTAATCGCGCAGTAGTGTCTGACACTTTGCAACCCCATGGACTGTAGCACACCAATCTCCCTTGTCCATGAGATTCTCTAGGCAAGAATACTGGAGTGAGCTGCCATTTCCTCCTCCAGGGGATCTTCCCGAGCTAGGGATCAAACCATCTTTTCTCTCTCCTTGCATTGGCAGGTGGGTACTTTACCACTGACCATCTGGGACAACTGGATAACCACATGCAAAAGAATAAAGTCGGATACTTCCCTGGTGGGCCAGTGGTCAAGACTCTGTGCTTCCACTGAAGGAGATGCAAGTTCTATCCCTGTTCAGGGAACTAAGATCCCACATGCTAAGCCACACAGCCAAAAAAAGAAAAAAAGAATAAAGATGATCTCTTTCCTCATAATACACATGTAAGCTCCTGCAAAACAAATGTACATTGTACCTTGTGTATGGCAGATAGAACCAAGCATGACACATTTTTACTTGGAAGGCTCTCAATAAACATAGACTAATTCTTTGAATAATCGGAGGGAAGTGAAGCAATCAGAGTGTGAATCACACGTTTATTAAGTTGCCGAGAGGCTAAGCAGGCCTTTGATAAAGGCTGTGTATTTTTAATGCCCAGGGTGTGTGGTAGTTTAAAGATGGCTAAAAATTCTTTGCTATTCCTCCACTGAAAGCTGGAGTCTAATTTCCTTTTCCTGAGTCTGGGATGGCCTTAGTGAGATAACCTTTCCTTTTCATCAAAATACTGTGGCAGAAAGGATAGTCTAGCCCTTCATTGTTAGGTCCTGAGAACACTGTAGCTCCTGCCTGGTCTGTTCATAACATTTACCCTGGAGGAAGCCCGTCTACATGGAGGAAGCCCTCATATTCTGAGACCGCCATGCTGGGAGGAAGCCCAACCTAGCTGTGTAGGGAGGCCATAGGGAGGAGGTGCTGGCCAGCCTCCAGCCATTCTGGCCCAGGCACCAATCACATGAGTGAAGAGGCCACTGGATGACTCTAGCCCTATCATCTGACTGTAACCACAGAAGGAACTGGGACCAGGAACTGTCTGGTTAAGAAACAGGGGAGATAATGAGATATCTCTGTTTGGTTCAGTGTGGTTTGCTGTATAGCAATAGACAATGAGAACTGGGAAGAAGCTCCTTTATCACACACACATGCAACATACGTGATTCTCTAGTGTTTTAGGGACTTTGAGTTATGTGATCTCTCATGTTCCTTTAACCTCCAAAACACAGTGGCCCCGTTGATCCTGAGAAATGAGCGTTTCTCTTCCCAGTCTGGCCCACATCCTGTTTGAGGGTCCCTGATGTGACAGAGGAACTGTGACTCTGAGTGGGAGCCCCTGTGTTCTGCCCTTTTTCTGCCGGGAAGCAACTGGCATCTTGGGAGGAGCAGTTTTTCTCCCTTCCTGTAGTCTTGGCTCCTAGACCTCAGTGTATACTCAGGAAGCCCTAACAGACCTCCCACAAGGTAGGAACCCGTCTCTCCTCCTCCACCTCTCCCTTCCATACCTGCTATCACATCACATTGTCCAGTTTTCATCTTAGCGCTGATTCCAGGATGGCCTTAGTGATTTGCTTGATCAGTTTTCTTTGATCTTCCATAGACTGGCAAAGTGGAACCGTTAGTCTCTCAGTCGTGTCTGACTCTTTGCAACCCCATGGACTATAGCCCGCCAGGCTCCTCTGTCCAGGGAATTTTCCAAACAGAAATACTACATCAGGTTGCCATGTACTTCTCCAGGGGATCTTCCTGACGCAGGAATAGAACCTGGGTAGATTCTTTACCATGTGAGCCACCTGGGAAGCCTCAGAATGGTAACACAAGGACAACAGAGACCTTGGTCTGCACTCCCCGGATACGGTTGAACATGGATAATGTTACAATGAACGGACAGATTCCCATTCCAAAGCTATAAAGTGTCTATGGTACCTTCAGCTAGGGCAGTCCATGATCTTAGGATCTGGAGACTAAAGAGCCCTGGACAGGCCAGGAACAAGGATATTATGAAGCTTACAAGGCATTAGAACAGTGATCTCTACCTAAAAGCACCTCTTCAGGGGATGCCCAGAAGACCTCAGGGCTCCCCCAAAGAGCTCAGCTAGCTGAATCATAGTGGCGAGTCACTGGCCAGTTCCGGGTCCTCCCACCCCTGAGGAGCTTGTAAGTTTGGCAATGTGTTTATCCCTCTTAATCCCTCATAAACTACTATTTGCCAATAATGTCACCCTGTAATTACATTCACTGCACTTGCTCTGCCTGTGTGTATGCTCTTTTTTCATTATGTAGCTTCAACCTTTATAATGTTACCAATTGACACCATAATTAGTATAGTTTACTGCAGCACTGATTATGAGGGGCCTCCTTGTCAATCAGCCTCTGTTTGCTTCTGTCGGAGGAGCCATTATTTCTTATTTCTTACCTCTAAAAGTCTTGGTTAATTTGCAGGGCATAGGGGTGCAGGGCAGTGTGTGAGAGAAAGGAGCGCTCCCAGGGCCAACTTGCACTTGACCACCCAACTCTTAAGTGGTCACTTTGCTTCCAGCCTTATGACATGTGGCCCTTGGCCAGAGCTCTGGGAGGAGGAGAAGCCCTTTGGGTCTGTGTGGAGGGCCAGGGCACCAAGTGCCACTCCAGCCTCTTCCCCTGGGGCCCCATGGCTCAGGCTCTCTGGGGCTCCTTCCCCCACCCAGCCCTCCCCTGCTCTACCTGCCTCCAGGGGCTTCAAAGAGCTAACAGATGTGGAAGAGCTTTTGAAATAAGCGTGCCATATAAATTCAAGGTGTTTGGGAATGGTTTTCTCATAAAACTGCCAACACTATCTTTTTGGAAAAGACAGAAGTCACAAATCCACTCTCATTTTAATTTACCCTGGTATTTCCTCAGCAGATGGCTAAAGAGCTGCTTGCTGGGTGTCCTCTGTTCCAGCACCTAGAAGCTAGTGCCTTGCTTGGCATCCCCAAGGACCAGGCCTCCCTGAAGGCATGGGTCCGCTTTCCTGTGATGCTCTCAGAGTTCCTGTTGGGAGGAAGGCAAGCACTCTTCCCTTCCCCCAAGATCTCAGTGCCCTTCCCAGACCTGTCTAGCTGCCCTCCCCCGGAGCTTCTCTGAAAGCCAGATACCTCTCCTTGTGTGACCTTATGGAGAGCACACCCAGGTGTGACCAGCCTGACTTCTGGGGGCAGGAAGAAGCCCATCTCTGAGGTTCCTGGACTCTGTGTCCCATGGCATGTAAGCAGGTCACTACCATCATTGCCGCCTAACTGCATATCTCTCTGTCACACCCAGGCCCGAAGTCTGGGCTTGGAGCTGGAGAAGAGTGAGGAAATCCAGCATCAGCTGAAGCTCAAGCCTTATTCTCCAGTACAGCTCAAGCAGCTGCGAAGGCTAAGCATCTCTCTCTCTGCCTCTGACTCTGTTTATCACTTCCTTCAAAACTGGAGATGGCAAATGGCTAAAGGTAAAAGTAACTTAGACTTTTAACTGCTTCCCAGGTAACATTCTGTCATTTTTGAGATTGCAAGCAAGTAGTGCATTTTGGACTCTTTTGTTGAGTCCATTTCTTCTAAGGGATTCTTGCCCACAGTAGTAGATAGAATGGTCATCTGAATTAAATTTGCCCATTCCCGTCCATTTTAGTTCACTGATTCCTACAATGTGGATGTTCACTCTTGCCATCTCCTGTTTGACCACATCCAATTTACCTTAACTCATGGACCTAACGTTCCAGGTTCCCATGAAGTATTGTTCTTTACAGCATCGGAGTTTACTTTCACCACCAGATATACCCACAGTGGGGCATGGTTTCCACTGGGGCTCAGCCTCTTCATTGTTTCTACAGCTATTTCTCTGCTCTTACCCAGTGTACTGGACACCTATCGACCTGGGTGGGGCTCATCTTTCAGTGTCACATCTTTTTGCCTTTTCGTACTGTTCATGGAGTTCTCAAGGCAAGAATACTGAAGTGGTTTGTCATTACCTTCTCCAGTGGACCATGTTTTGTCAGGCCCTATCCAACCAGTCCCTCCTAAAGGAGATCAGTCCTGGCTGTTCATTGAAAGGACTGATGCTAAAGCTGAAACTCCAATACTTTGGCCACCTCATGTGAAGAGTTGACTAATTGGAAAAGATCCTGATGCTGGGAGGGATTCGGGGGAGGGAGGAGAAGGGGATGACAGAGGATGAGATGGCTGGATGGCATCACCGACTTGATGGACGTGATTTTTGAGTGAACTCCGGGAGTTGGTGATGGACAGGGAGGCCTGGCATAGTGCAATTCATGGGGTCGCAAAGAGTCGGACACAACAGAGCGAATGAACTGAACTGAACTAGCAGGGACATGCTTTTCAGCTGCTCCACATAGCTGGATGAGAAGCCTGGTTTCCTGGTTGTCCCATTGCCGGTCCTTGTTGAGCATGTACGTCCATATAGTCAAAGCTATGTTTTTTCTAGAAGTCATGTTTGGATGTGAGAGGTGGACCAAAAAGAAGGCTGAGCACCAAAGAACTGATACTTTCAAACTGTGGTGCTGAAGAAGACTCTTGAGAGTCCCTTGGACTCCACGGAGATCAAACCAGTCAATCCTAAAAGAAATCAACCCTGAATATTCACTGGCAGGACTGGTGCTGAAGCTGAAGCTCCAATACTTTGGCCACCTGATGCGAAAAGCCGATTCACTGAAAAAGACCTTGATGCTGGGAAAGACTGAATGGCAAGAGGAGAATGGGGTGACGGAGGATGAGATGACTGGATGGCATCCCGGACTCTGCAGACTTGAGTCTGAGCAAAGTCAGGGAGACGGTGAAGCATAGGGAAGCCTGGCATGCTGCAGTTCATGGCGTTGCCAAGAATCAGACATGACTTAACTACTGAACAACAACAACAAGAGGTAACATTCTTGAAGAAAGTTCTCCTACCGGTGTACCACCAGCTCCCATGGCAAGAAGCTCCATGCTCCACATGCAGCCCCTTTCATTCCAGAATACCTGGCTTGCTTCTTAAACCAGCCTCCCCTTATCTTGCATCTGTTAGTCCCCATTTTGCTCTTGGCTGTGACACAGAGCCCAGCTGTTTCTCTGTTTCTCTAGAATCCTTTATTTCCCTCTTTAGCTCATCTGTCTCTCTCCCAGGATACCTGAGGTACAAACTCCACGGGTCAGCCTTTCATACTTGTCACAGCAGCACCAATAAATCACATAGGATCTCCGTCTGCCTCCTGGAAACGTGTGGCAGCCCTTGTTTTCCAGGATCTAGCCTTTCTTTTCTATTCTTCTGATGACTTAACACACACCCATCTCCAGAACTTGTTGCCTGGGTGTTAAATACCTACCAAGCACCAGCTGTGCTGCTGAGGTGGGGAAGCACGTGAGGCCATCCATGCTCCATCTGGGACCTGGAGTCTGGTCTGTAGAGACCTGTTCTAACTTCAGAAGTGGAGATCAGGAGTGGGATGGGGGTCATAGAAGCTGAGTGTCAGTTTTCCTTGCTTGTGCCCGGGGTGATATATGGACTTCCAACCACACGCCAGTTCTTTTTCTTCCTGGTCATAAAATTCTGTCCATTTCCTTTCCTGGCATCTTCTCTCCCCAGCAGTGCTTCTTGGAGCTGAAACTCCTCCCTCTGAAGAGTCCAGACTCCCCTTTAGCATGTCCATTCTCCTCACCGCCTTCCTTAACTCTGCTTTCTTTCCAAAGCACCCCACTGCTCAATTTGGGAACTTGGAAGCACAGGGGTCTTAGCAGGTGAGCCCACCTTCTAATAGAGATGGAGAAAGGCATTTTGTAAACATCAGAGCAGATTCAGGCTCCCAGCGGATGCGTATGTAATGTGGCTTATGCTAGATTACTCTTGCTTAAGTTAGAGTCTGTGATTTAGCATTCCTGTTTAGCTGCCGAATTCCACGGAGGATATTGCTGGATCCCAAATCTTTTGTCAGTGTAATTGAGCATAACGTCTTTTCAGGTTTGTATTTCAAAAGATGCATTATCTCTTCTCACCCATTTGTTCTATTTGAGCTATTCAAAACTTTTAGCGTGCCCCATCCCTCGGAAGGAATTTGAGTTTTAGGCTGATAATTTATGTTTATGCTGAGAATGCGATTTCCTTTTTGCACCCGGAATGATTAATAGACTTCTCTCTGTAAATTAGTGTGGGAAAAGATATAGGTAAATCGCTAACTGGACTGAGAATTTCACTTCATTCCAATGATTTCTTCAAGCTCATTCTTATTCGTGCTCCATAGATGTATGATTTTTTCTGGACCTCATGCCCTTTGATCACATAAAAGTCCTCACCCTTGTTCCCCACCTCCTGACAACCCTCCTTTAGGAGTGAGGATCGGCCAAACACTCCCCCCAGCAAAATCCAGCCTGCTGTCTGTTTTCATATAGTCCTATGAATGAAGAGCAGTTTTTAAATTTTTTAAAAGGTTTAAAAACTCAAAAGGAGAATAATATTTTGTGACACCTGAAAATTATGTGACATTCAAATTTTACTGTCCCTAAGTAAAGTTTTGTTGGAACACAGAGGTGCTCATTTATCTATGTGTTGTCTAGCTGATTTCACACCACCATGGCAGAGCTGTGTAGTTTCGAGAGAGACCTTACGGCTGGCAAAAGCTAAAATATTTACTATCTGGCCATTTGCAGGAAATATTCGCCAACTATTGCATTAGAGAAAGAATGAGAGTTTGCTTGTGCCTCAGGGTGATATTTGGACTTTTGGCTGCCTGGCTGTGTTTGCTTGTCTGTTAGTGATCAGATCTTAATTTCCCTTGGAGAACTCTCCCTCTGTCCTCTCAGCTCCTGTGTTTGAATGGTTCCATCCTCCTTTAAACTGGCCCCACCACAGGACTTAAGCTGGAGCCAGTAACCTCAGCAGATTTTCCCCAAGAGAGACCGATTGGTTCAAGATGGTTGCTTGAGCCAACTGGACCAGTAGGATCTGTGTCGGGGCAGACGTTCTTTCTTTGCAGTGTGAATCATGGCATGCAGAGTGGAAGCAACTACAGGCATCTTGTGATAATGAGAGACTTGATAAGAGAGTTAGAACTAGTGCCTTTATTTCAGTCCCAAAGCCAATCAGATCTGGTGTCCCTGTCACTTGTCTGGTTGAGTCCATGAATTTTTGCTTCAATCTGTGTTTCTGTAATTAGCGCTCCATGTTTGTGTCATGTGTGACCCTCACCATCAAGGCCTGGCTCACATCATCCTGCTGATCATGGGTGGGGAACAGGCTGACCCAAGGGACCCTCATCAGTGGACCAGACACATGCTTCCATGAACCAAGATTTGAGTTGCTCTCAAGACAAAACCTCAGGTGAACTGCTCATGCCTTCCCAGAAGTGATGGGAACATACCTCTGGACCACAGCGTGGTCTGCAATAGTGAGAGAGGGTGAGCGACTGATTTGCTGGGGCAGAGGTGCCCTTCCCAGCACCTTCTGAGCACTAGCTGTCTCCAAGGAGGGCCTTGGGCTGTACTGACTGTGTTTCTGGCTGAGAAACACATGGTGGAGTGGAAAGGCCAGGGCCAGGGGCCCAGCTTTGGGCGCAGCCTTGACACTTTATGGGCTACAAGGTCTTGAACACATTGCTGAGTCTCCATGGAACTTGGGGCTGTCCTCAACGGGAGTCCTAATAACACCTGTCTTCCCTAGAGTGTTATAAAAAATAATCCAGATAGCCCAGGTGAACACAGTGTAAAAATTGTAGGGCAATGAATGAACATTTCTGATACACAAAACCAAGTCCTGCTCAGTTTACTCTAGGACTTGAAGGGAAGCAAAGGAGGGCCCAGGTGTGGATGGAAGTGGAGGAAGCATGTTGAGAGAGGAAGAAGTTGAGATTAGGGAGGTTGGGTGGTTTATCTGAGCTCTCACAGCTGAGACAACACCAGGTCTTCAAAGTCTTAGTTCCTGCATTTGCAGTAAATTTTCCTTCACAAAACTAAGATCATGGCATCTGGTCCCATCATTTCATGGCAAATAGATGGGGAAACAATGGAAACAGTGACAGACTTTATTTTCTTGGGCTTCAAAATCACTACAGATGGTGACTGCAGCCATGAAATTAAAAGACGCTTGCTCCTTGGAAGAAAAGCTATGACCAACCTAGGCAGCACATGAAAAAGCAGAGACATTGCTTTGCCAACAAAGGTCTGTCTAGTCAAAGCTATGGTATTTCCAGTGGTCATGTATGGATGTAAGAGTATGACCATAAAGAAAGCTGAGTGCTGAAGAATTGATGCTTTTGAACTATGGTGTTGGAGGAGACTCTTGAGAGTCCTTCTTGGACTTCAAGGAGATCAAACCAGCCAATCCTAAGGGAAATCAGTCCTGAATATTAATTGGAAGGACTGATGCTGAAGCTGAAACTCCTATACTTTGGCCACTTAATGAGAAGAACTGACTCATTGGAAAAGACCCTGATGCTGGGAAAGATTGAAGGCAGGCAGAGAAGGGGATGACAGAGAATGAGATGGTTGGATGGCATCACCGACTTGACAGACATGAGTTTGAGCAAGCTCTGGGAGTAGGTGATGGACAGGGAGGCCTGGTGTGCTGCAGTCTATGGGGTCATGAAGAGTCAGACACGACAGAGTGACTGAACTGAACTGACTGACTGCCTTCAGAAACAAAATCTGGAAGAAGTCAAAACAGCCTGTGATTGCTCTTCCCATTCTAGACCAGTTGTCAGCATGACACATATGTGGACTGACAATTCTAACAGTATGTCCTGGCCCAGCCCCATCTGTCTGCCCACCCACAGTGCCCAGAGAGGCGGCTGTCTCTGGCAGGGTGCAGTCTGCAGCAATGATGGGGGTGGGGTTCTCCTGGGTACCCTCCATGTTGCAGACAACTCTGGGGTTTCATGGACAATTAAACGGGTCCAGAAAACAGCATGTGGTGGCTTGAGGTTTAAAAGAATTCAGGCATATGGACTCAATTTCCTCTGTAGCATGAATGTGTTTAAACATCGAGGAAGAAATGCCTGGGATAGATGGATTTCAAGTGTCTGAAATCTCTAGCACCCAGACTTGCCTCTCTGTGATGGCTCTTTTCTTTTACATGGGATCACTCTAGGTTTTTGGTTGCCTCAAAGAGGCCTATTCAGGATGCCAGGAACTGACCCATTCAAAGCAAGATGCTTCTCAAAACTAGGTTATAGAGTGAGCCCTACTTGAACCCTTTTGATTCTTCAGAGTGGGGTCCAGTTTCGATGGCTCATGGTACACGTCCTGCCCATATGGAAGACAGTGGGAATCAAGCTGGGTGTCTGGGATGCTCAGAGCTAGACATTTCAACCAAGGCACAGGGAGATGAGCCAGGGTCCCTGAATGGAGAGAGGCAGGCATGACAGTCTCACAAGGGGTGCATCTGGCACAGGGCCCTTCTGAAAAAAGTCCTTCACATCAGGAGAAGTGGGACAAGGAAAAGATGGGTGGCAGACTAGAGAGGGCAACTGTGGATGCAGTCCTGGAGAAGGGAAGCTCCTTTCCTCAAATACAATCAAGACTGCCCCCACTGTCAGATTCCTGGACACAGCCCTGCATGTTATGGAGGAAGGCACTGGAAGGAAGAAATACCAAGAACCTCAGATATGCAGATGATAACATTACGATGGTGGAAAGTGAAGAGGAACTAAAGAACTTCTTGATGAGAGTGAAAGAGGAGAGTGAAAAATCTGACTTAAAACTCAACGTTCAAAAAACAAAGATCATGGCATCCAGTCTCATCACTTCATGACAAACAGATGGGCAAAAAGTGAAAACAGTGACAAATTTTATTTTCTTGGGTTCTAAAATCACTGCAGATGGTGACTGCAGCTATAAAACTAAAATATTGTGCTCCTTGAAAGAAAAGCTATGACAAACCTAAACAGCATATTAAAAAGCAGAGACATCACTTTGCAGACAAAGGTCCGTAGAGTCAAAGCTATGGTTTTTCCAGTGGTCATGTATGGATATTAGAGTTGGACCATAAAGAAAACTGAGCACCAAAGAAGTGATGCTTTCAAACTGTGGTCCTGGAGAAGGCTCTTGAGAGTCCCTTGGACTGCAAGGAGATCAAACCAGTCAATCCTAAAGGAAATCAGTCCTAAATATTCATTGGAAGGACTGATACTGAAGCTGAATCTCCAATACTTTGGCCACCTGATGTGAAGAACTGACTCATTAGAAAAGACCCTGATATGGGGAAAGATTGAAGGTAGGAGGAGAAGAGGTCAACAGAGGAGGAGATGATTGGATGACATCACCGACTCAATGGATATGAGTTTAAGCAAATTCAAGGAGATAGTGAAGGGCAGAGAAACCTTGTGTGCTGCAGTTCATGGGGTTGCAAAGAGTCGGACATGACTTAGCTATTGAACAACAACAGCATCTGGGAAGAAGAGAGGTCAGTGTTAAGGAAATAAATTGCCGATATTCTCAGCCCCACACAAGGAGCAGGTGCATGTGGGGGAGTGGGCAAGAGGGCTCCTGGATGATACAGAAGGACTCTGGCATGGCCCTGGAATCACGAGGCACAGCCTGCAGAGGGATCCCCAGGATATGCACTTGCAGCCCCAGACCTGGGGGTGAGCTCTGCATCAAAGAGCAGAACAAAGCATCATTGCATCCAGCTCATCTCATCAAGGACGCCCACAGCATCCTTGTGGGCTCTACTTCTCCCTGTAACTGTACGGGGGGAGCAAGATATCTTTGTGACAAGGACTCCCCTGGTGGTCAGTGATTAAGAATCCACCTTGAAATGAAGGAAATGCAGGTTTGATCCCTGGTTGGGGACCTAAGATGCCACATGCCATGGAGAAACTAAGCTTGCCTCCCACAACCACTGAGCCTGTGAGACACAGCTAGAGAGTCTGTGCACTGCAGTGAAAAGTCCCACCTGCTGAAATGTGTGTCCATGTGCCGCGACTCAGACCAAATAAATAAATAACCAACTTGATAAAAATGCATTAAACTTACTTTTAAAAAATGAAATCTTAGGGATGGGGCCAACAGGAGAAAGGAGGGGAAGGGCTGTCCTCTTCTCTGTTGATGAGGGGAGTATGGCTGAGGACTCTGCCTCCATGTGACAGCAGGGGCTGGTTTACTGGGAACTCATTTTCCACAGCCCCAGGTAAAAAAACAAACCCATCCATTTTCTAGAAATGAGCCAAAATCCCCTCCCAGAGGCATAAGACTTTTACTAAATTCTTGCTATTTCTGCTCTTTAGGCTAAGCTGATAAGGTGGTATTGTTGTTTCTGGGCTTTGAAATTTGGAGGCAACTTGTGGTGAAAGAAGAGGAGAGGGAATCTCTGGAAGAAAGCTTCAGATGTCTGGAGCAATGTCTGGGACCAAGGGGGCGAGGGTGGGGCCAGTCTGGGAGTCAGTTCCTAGGGTGGTGAGCGTGTTTCAGAGCTCAGAAGGGCAGGTTTGATTACTGGTTGGAAAGCATGGCAATGGCGGTCTGTTCAAGATTGTCCTGCCTTCTTTTTCTGCTCATTCTAAGAGTGTGTCTTCCTCAGAAATAATTCAGAGGCTGCTCATTCCCTCTTACCTGTCCACCATCTGCTGGGTGGCCCCTTGGGTCTCAGGAGAAGAGGTCAGGGCACCATCCTCAAGGGACTATCTGCTCAGCTGGACGACCAGGTGAATGCAGTAAAAATAAAGGAAAATACAGAGGCCGCACTATTTGTGAACATCCAGAAGGTGCCGTGGGGCAGGGACGGGTCAGAGGAGGGCTGGACAGAGGGGAGCCTCCCGGGAGCTCAGGGGAATGGAGAAAACTGAGCTTGAGGAGGCTGAGAGGGGTGAGAGCCTTCTTCTCCAGCTGAGGCAGTGAGAGAGGAAGGACTCGGAAAAGGCCGAGAAAAGGAAGATGCTGGCTGAGTGCTTCCATCTGTGGCTCTGATTGAATTATAGGGAAAGAGGAGGTTTGGGGAAGCTGTTGGCAGATCTCAACCACATTGTGGCAAATGAGACCCTTTGGCCTTTTGGAAAACCCTCACTTTATTAAAATAAATTAAAAGAGATGGAATCCTTCTGCTCGCGTCTCTCCCCTTCCTTGTTGGAAGCGGGCACATGTTGCTCACCATTGTTTTACCTTCAGATAGCTTGCACTGCGAAGGGCAAACCTGTAATTACCCTGCCTGCCGAAAATGATGGCTGTCGCTTAAGAGAAAACCTGACTGCTTTCCTTCCATGGGGTCTCTGATTCGTGCCAGAGCATCTGTCTGTAATCTCTTCAACTAGAGCTTTGTCTGAGCCAGCCCAGTGGCAGGGAAATGATAGGGTTGCTGGTGGCTAGATGAGTTGGTGGGAGGGGCACAATGTTGGCTCCTGGGATGCTGGGTCTGCATCTCCCGGCCCTCCTCCCACCCAGAGGAGGAATCTTAGGTGCAAGGAATGGTCGCTGCCACAGCCAGGGAGAGCTCACACCCCAGGTCTCAGGAGAGGGGAGGATCTGGTCAAACCCTGCAGTAAATGTCAAGGAATCATTTACTGACAGTCTGGGAGCCTGGGCCCAGAGAAATGCTCATCAGATAGAGTACGTACAGTTGCAAGTGAGACATACCCAACTCCACCTGGCTTGTACAGGAAGGGAATCTGCTGGTTAACTAATTGATTGGCTAACAAATGTTCAGAGGTTCAGCTGACTCAATACAGGCTTGATTGATCTGGAGACTCAACCACATCACCAAGCTCTAGCCCTCTGCCTTTTATAGGTGTGGCTTCATCTCATGATCACAAGGTGACTTGACTGCCAACTGAAGTTCCCAGGGCAGTGTGTATCTAACAGCATTTGATGGGAGGAACCAGGGTCAGTTCTAATCATTAAAACTATTATGCTGGTTTGGGCAATGGAATATCCTGATGGTCTCAAGGTGAGTCACATGTTTCACCCATGGAGCTGGGAAGGGCTTGGCTTCACCAGAATCATAGGAGAATTATGGAACAATTTAAGGAAAACTGTGGATACTATGGGCAGTTGGGAAATGACATGGGGGACATGAATCCTAGGAGAGAGATTGAAGGATGGCTGCTCTATACTCTAAAACAGCAGTCCCCAACATTGTTGGTACCAGGGACCAGTTTCATGGACAATTTTCCACGGATGGAAGCAAAGGATGGTTTTGGAATAAATCAAGCACATTACATTTATTGTGCACTTGACTTCTATTATTAATATGTTGTGATAATGCAATGGGGAGCAGGTGTAAATGAGCAATGGGGAGCAGGTGTAAATACAGATGAAGATTTGCTCACATGCCCATGGCTTTCCCCCTACAGTGTGGTCCAGTTCCTAACAAGCCATGGACTAGTCTGGAGATTGGGGAGCCCTGGGTCTAAAAGATTCTGTCAAAAGTCTCTGTTTAAGTGAGTGATAGAGAAGTGGACGTTCCTTACCTTGTAGTCTGGGCCACCTGAATAGCCATTCTATTAATAGAATACTGGGTCAGGGAACTTCAGAGAAGATCGTCCTCTTTCAAAGTCACTGTGGGGCTCTCCAAGACAGAACCATCATGAGGTCACTAGGCCTCCAGGGACTAGAAAGGCATCACCTTATGAAATGTCTTAACACACAGCTGGAAGGCTATCACGATGTAAGAGATTTGTCCTTCGGAGTATAAGTCATTTCTTGTTCCCTCATATATGCTGACTTCTCCAGGCCCCTCTGTCTCAATTTTGGTCCCTCCTGCTCTGCATGCAACCCCATTTTATTTCCACAAAGCTCGATTTCCTTATATTTCATGATGATGTATGTCTCTTCCTGTCCTGCCTCAATGTGGAGCATCCTAAGCTCCCAGTATTTTCTGCAGCTTCTCCCCTTTCAAAACTTATCAGTCCTAAGTATCATGTACTCAGAACATCACTAATCCAAGCTCGGATGTTGGAGGCTGACTGTGGCTGGCCGTGTCATGACAGTTATCACGACCGTGATATGACGGGAGTCTTCAGAGCTGTAAATCAGTGCCTTAGATAAAGCAGTGAGCTTGAATTTGACCTGTGCAGAAGCGAGAATTGGAAGTAAGAAAGTCAGAAATTCTTCCTGCCATGTAAGCAATTGTCTACTTGGCCTTTGCAAGTTGCAGGGGAAAGATGATATGGCTTCAAGAGACAGTTTTGTGGTGCAGTTTCTTTGATCCCATGGCCTTTGCGAAGAATTCTGTTTGCTAGATCTGCCTACCACTTTTCAAGGGAAAACCAGGAGTTCCTTGAGTTTAAGGGTGAGCTTACAGTCTGTCTTTCTGTCTGTCTGTCTGTCTGACAGACAAAATCTTAGCCAAGAAGCAACTATAACAGAGATAGCTATAAATACCCAGGGGGAAGTCAAAGACCAAATGTGTGGCATTGAGGCAAACAGGATTAAGATTAGGTATAAAGAAGAATCCTTTTTTATTTTTTCAAACTTTGAACTTTTCATTTTGTATTGGTGTATAGCTGATTAGCAATGTTGTGGTAGTTTCAGGTGAACAGTGAATATAAAGAAGAACTCTTTAAAAAAAAAGATATTTGTGACAATTAAGGAGAACTCAAGGGAACAAGAACAATCAATTTTCTCGGCATTAAATATATGCATTTACATACCTGAATTATCCCCAACATGTTACTATCAGAGTCTGAGGTCAAGTAATCTTTAGGGGTTAGTTCCAGCTGTTGAGCTGTAGATTCTAAAGAAAAGGAAAGGAAATAAAAATTCAGTTTCCAAGGATCCCTGGAACAGATTAGTGTAACTGGGAAATGGAAAACTAATCAATCCCATGTATTTTCTGAAATGTGGTATTTATTGGGCATCTGTTCTGCACCCAGAACTGCATGGAGGGAAATGAGACAAGTGATGGCAAGGTCCCTGCCCTCCATGAGTCAGAGAACAAACACTCGGAGCCCACTAACAATCACGTGTCAGGCTACACCCTGGAGAGGTGGTGGCAAACCAGGCTGAGGCAGTACTAGATCTCGTGGACCTTGCACTCTGAGGGGGAAGGAGGGTCATTCTAAAGGATATTCAGGATGCAAGAAGGGCCTGTTGGGAGAAACTGAGCCTCATAGGGAGTAATGGGAAAGGTCTCCCCCAGGAGGGGTGGGATGGATTGTAACATGAAGAATGAGCAGACTAGTTGGGATGTCAAATCAAACTGGGCACAAAGTTGCCCCTAAAAAGCAGTCTTGGAAAACATGATTTGCTTCTAGGCTTCAGACCTTCTCTTCCAGCACTAAATAAAATGGTCAGAAGGCTATCAGAGTTTAAAGGTGCACAGCACAGATCTTGAAGAATTTATGTTAGAGATAGTCTAATGGTAGATACATCTTGCTAAGAAATTAATGCATTAATGTGGAAATTAAATAGTGTATTAGAATACACAGTAAAAAACTCCATCTATACCCTCTAATTTGAAGTAGAAATAGCAAATGCAAAAAACCTCAGTAAGCTGAATTATTGACAAAAGAAAATAAGATGATATCACTACAAATTCGGAATTATGAGATGCAAACACAGTAAGTCTTTGAATTCATAACCCTAAGTGTGCTCATTCGTAATCAATCAATCAATACCATGCACAAACATAAAACTCATAGAATATTTTTCTCTAAAATCTTTTCAAGGTTCAAACAAAGGCAGGTACTTCAAAACTTTATTAAGGAAAATAACACTATGTTAAGTGCTTTATCATTTATTTAAGAAAGCTAGCAAAATATTGATATTAAAACTATACAACATATCACAAAAGAGAGAGTTGGAGAAAAATAAAACAGGTCATCTAACGTGGGAATGGAAATAAAGGATTGAGTCAATCTATAGATGTAATTCACTCCCAATCAGTCTTCTGAATGAAATTTTGGCAAACTGAAAAAAAAATTTTTTTTCTATTTCATCTAGAAGAATAAACATGTGAAATAAACAAAAATATGTTGAAAAAGAAAAATATTTAGGGAAATCAGGTATCATCAGATATTAGAACATATTATGAAGTCACATTGCTCAATATTGTGTGATAGAAAATTAGGTCTATGGAAGAGAATAATAAGATTATAATAGAACCTAATCTATAAAGTTATTTATTGTATGACAGACGTAGTGTTATTTATGAAATCGGGAAAGGATTCCCGCCGTTCCCGTCACATCTCAAGCTGTCTCTTATACACATCTAGATGTGTATAAGAGACAGGCTCAATATTGTGTGATAGAAAATTAGGTCTATGGAAGAGAATAATAAGATTATAATAGAACCTAATCTATAAAGTTATTTATTGTATGACAGACGTAGTGTTATTTATGAAATAAATAGTTCTTGGGAAATGCCTTAAATATTAGGGAAAGCGAATTAGTTCTTTAGCATTTCAGTTCAGTTCAGTTGCTCAGTCGTGTCCGACTCTTTGCAACCCCATGAATTGCAGCACGCCAGGCCTCCCTGTCCATCACCAACTCCTGGAGTTCGTTCACCCAAACCCACGTCCATCAAGTCAGTGATGCCATCCAGCCATCTCATCCTCTGTCATCCTCTTCTCCTCCTGCCCCCAATCCCTCCCAGCAGCAGAGTCTTTTCCAATGAGTCAACTCTTTGCATGAGGTGGCCAAAGTACTGGAGTTTCAGCTTTAGCATCATTCCTTCCAAAGAACACCCAGGATTGATCTCCCCCAGAATGGACTGGTTGGATCTCCTTGCAGTCCAAGGAACTCTCAAGAGTCTTCTCCAACACCACAGTTCAAAAGTATCATTTCTTTGGTGCTCAGCTTTCTTCACAGTCCAACTCTCATATCCATACATGACTACTGGAAAAACCATAGCCTGGACCTTTGTTGACAAAGTAATGTCTCTGCTTTTGAATATGCTATCTAGGTTGGTCATAACTTTTCTTCCAAGGAGTAAGCGTCTTTTAATTTCATGGCTGCAGTCACCATCTGGAGTGATTTTGGAGCCCCCCAAAATAAAGTCTGATGCTGTTTCCACTGTTTCCCCATCTATTTCCCATGAAGTGATGGTACCAGATGCCACAGTCTTAGTTTTCTGAATGTTGAGCTTTAAGCCAACTTTTTCACTCTCCTCTTTCACTTTCATCAAGAGGCTTTTTAGTTCCTCTTCACTTTCTGCCATAAGGGTGATGTCATCTGCATATCTGAGGTTATTGATATTTCTCCTGGCAATCTTGATTCCAGCTTGTGCTTCTTCCAGTCCAGCGTTTCTCATGATGTACTCTGCATAGAAGTTAAATAAGCAGGGTGACAATATACAGCCTTGACGTACTCCTTTTCCTGTTTGGAACCAGTCTGTTGTTCCCTGTCCAGTTCTAACTGTTGCTTCCTGACCTGCATATAGGTTTCTCAAGAGGCAGGTCAGGTGGTCTGGGATTCCCATCTCTTTAGCATTAAGGGGTTAGAAATTTCTTTCCAAGCATGATACTACTCAGAAAATAGCATGAATTTGCTTATATACAAAATATGACCAGTCATCAATCAATCCCTGATTGATAGGAACATGATGGTTACTTTGTGCTGTTCAATTTTCCAAAATTTCTGCATTTAGTGTGTTTTTAGGAGGAAAAATAAAGGTAAAAACGGATAGAGATACGTGTTCATTGCAGCATTATTTACAATAAGCAAGGTAAGGCAGGTGGCTCTAGTAAAGAATCTCTCTGCCAATGCAGGAGACTTAAGAGATATGGGTTCCATCCCTGGATGGGGAAGATTCCTTGGAGGAGGGCATGGCAAACCCACTCCAGTTTTCTTGCTTGGAGAATCCCATAGACAGAGGGTCCTGGAAGGCTACAGTCCCTAGGGTCGCAAAGAGTCGGACACTACTGAAACGACTTAGCATTAGCACTATTAGCAAGGTAAAGCAAGGACTTATGTTTTGTCCACAGATGAATGACTCTAGAAAACAGCGTGTATATATATATTTTATATATTATTTTATATAGTTTTTGTATTATTGCATATATTATTATACAAGTATAATGGAATATTATTCAGCCTTGAAATGGAAATTTTGTCATTTTCAGCAATGTGAATGAAACTGGAGGACATTATTTTAAGTGCAATAAGCCAGACAATTAAAGATAAGACCTGTGTGCTTATACCTGTGAGAACTGGAGTATTCCCTGCCATATCAGTAAACAAGGATGTCACAGTCATCCGTGATTTCAGCCCTTCAATGTTTGCTTCTGAGCCCTAAGGGGTCTCAGGAAGGAGGAGAGTATCCAGGAACTAACAGCCTTCTAGACTGTAGCCACTCCTACAGTGAGCCCAGAGGCAGCTCAGGATGTGAAACACACACACACACAGAGCACAGGACACTGGCCCAGGATAGCTAAAATGCATATGAAAGGAGTAATTTCAGTGAGTCGACTTTTGCCTCTTCCCATACACAGAAGAGTGCTGCATTCCTTAACCTGGGATATCTGTTTTTCTTTAACAGTAATCTTTTATGATCCACCTCATGCGAAGAGTTGACTCATTGGAAAAGACTCTGATGCTGGGAGGGATTGGGGGCAGGAGGAGAAGGGGATGACCGAGGATGAGATGGCTGGATGGCATCACTGACTTGATGGATGCGAGTCTGAGTGAACTCTGGAAATTGGTGATGGACGGGGAGGCCTGGCGTGCTGCGATTCATGGGGTCGCAAAGAGTCGGACACGACTGAGCGATTGAACTGAACTGAACTGAACTGAACTGAACTGAATCTTTTGATTTTCAGACTCTCTGTCCTTTGTTGCAAAACTTTTATATAACCTGGCTCCTTCCCTTGCCTCCTTGGAGCAGTTCTCTCAGGATTACTTTAGATGGTATCTCCTAGCCTTGAAGTCCTAAAAATTCACACCAAATAAAACATAACTCTCAACTTTTAGGTTGTGGCTATTTTTTAAGTTGACATGTGGAATCTAAAAAAGTAAACAACAACAACAAAATCCCTCTAACTGATTAGAAACAGAGTAGAAAGGTGGTTGCCAAGGAGTGGGGAGGTGGGAAATGGGGAGAAGCTGGTACAGTGGGAGCAGTTTCAGTTATAGGATAAACAAGGTCCGAGGCTGTCACATGTAACATGGTGACTAAAACTGGAAACATTGTGTTATATAACTGAAAGTTGCTAAGAGCAGAACTTAAATGTTCTCCCACAAGAAAAGGTAAATATGTGAGGTGATGGACCTATAATTACCTTGATGAAGGAGAAGCTTTTCACAATGCATATGAAGATTAAGTCATCAGGGTGTACACTTTAAAAATCTGGCAATGTTGCTTGCCAATTGTATGTCAGTGAAGCTGAAAAAAGGAGAGTGGGGTAAAGTGTGTTGGTGCAGGACAGGAAGTGAGGAGACCTTGGTGCAATACACCAAGGGATGAAAGCTGTTGCTTTTAAAATAGATTTTATTTGACATGACGTTTGGCATTTCAGTCATATTTAGATATACAATTCTATGGCATGAATTGCATTCACAATACTGTGCAACCATCACTACTATTTGCAAAGCTTACTCATCACCCAACAGAAACTCTAACCATGACGCCAGGACTGTCATCCCTCTCCTTCTCCCCCCAGCCCTGGAAACCTCTCAGTTTGGTGCTGATTCACTTTGCTGTATTGCAGAAGCTAACACAACACTGAGGAGAAGGAAATGGCAACCCACTCCAGTGTTCTTGCCTGGAGAATCCCAGGGACGGAGGAGCCTGGTAGGCTGCAGTCCATGGGGTTGCAAAGAGTTGGACATGACTGAAGCAACTTAGCAGCAGCAGCAACACAACACTGTAAAGCAATTATACTCCAATAAAAAAGAAAAAGAAAAGAAAATTACTCGGGATTTTAAAGGAAAAAAAAAAAAAAACAGATTTAAGCAGAGCTGCTTTGATAGAGCTGGATCAGGCATATTGTTGGGATGGAGAAAAAGAAGGCTGGTGTTTTTTGAACAGGATTGTTCTTGAACTTTTAAGTACCATTTGTCCACAGATTAGAAAGCATTGATCAAATTTTGTTGTTTAGTCGATAAGTCTTGTCCGAACCTTTTGTAACTCCATGGACTGTAGCCTGCCAGGCTCCCCTGTCCATGGTATTTCCCAAGCAAGAACTCTCGAGTGGATTGTCATTTTCTTCTCCCGGAGATCTTTCTGACCCAGGGATCAAACCCGTGTCTCCTGCATTGGCAGGTGGATTCTCTACCATTGAGCCACCAGGAAGCCCTTGATCAAATTTCACTGATGAGTAGTGACAGAGTGAAAGTCTGGGAGTAGGATCTAGGGGCACCCTAGGTGGGGCTTTGCTGCTGCAGATCCCCATCCCTGGGAGGGCCAGAGAGCAGCCTGGCACGCACAGGTATAGGTTCCAGAGACTGGGGAGAGTAGGGTCTCTGCAAACTCTCTTCCCAGCAGTGTAAATCCTAACGTCATCGTGTATTATAATTTTGACTTA
This sequence comes from Cephalophus harveyi, assembly GCA_006410635.1. Classification (NCBI taxonomy): domain Eukaryota; kingdom Metazoa; phylum Chordata; class Mammalia; order Artiodactyla; family Bovidae; genus Cephalophus; species Cephalophus harveyi. The sequence goes on along the minus strand of SJYT01073221.1, from coordinate 310,158 downwards.
TGACTGAATTAAATTTGCTAATATTTTGCTAAGAATTTTTAAACCTTTGTTCTCAAGGGATATTAGTGTCTAGTTTTTTATTTTTTTCCATTGGAATATTTTTGTTTGGATTTGGTATACGGGCAATGATGACCTCACAAAATGAATTGCTTAGTATTTCCTCCTCTTCAAATTTTTGTAACAGTTTGTGTGGTATTGGTATTATTCCTTCCTAAATGCTTTATAGAATTTACCAGAGAAGCTTTCTGGGCCTAGAGTTTTCTTTCTGGGAAGTTTTTTTTTTTTTTAAGACAAAAAGCATTTAATTCAAAAAATGCCAAGTATATATAAAATAAAAATCTCTTTTATTCCCCTGTACCGTATTTTATTCAGATAAAACCAGCAGGCTACATGCTGCCCAGAACACAGCCCCAGAGAGGCTCCAGAAGGCACACTTTTTTTTTTTTTTTTTTTTTTTTAAGACAAAAAGCATTTAATTCAAAAAATGCCAAGTATATATAAAATAAAAATCTCTTTTATTCCCCTGTACCGTATTTTATTCAGATAAAACCAGCAGGCTACATGCTGCCCAGAACACAGCCCCAGAGAGGCTCCAGAAGGCACACCATCCAGAACTGCTTTTCATATATCTAGTCTATATACACAAGTCAGCAATACCCTTCCCCCATCACCCATGGACCCCAGGCCCACTTGGGTAAGCCGGCGAGGGGGTCCCCTGCAGCAGCCAGGGAACTGCCGCAGCTGTCCCCCCTGAGTCCCCATCACCCTACAAACCAACAGAGCAAGCATCGCAGCCCTCCCCCAAAAGACCCCCAAGTCAGAGGAGGAAAGGAGAGAAAAGAAAACTATGGCGGCAGCCATGGAAGCTTGGAGCAGGAAGGGAACCAAGTAAATAAATAAATATATATAACATTGACCTCCAGGTTAGAAAGTGCATCATCTTTCGAAGGGGGATAAAAAAAACAAAACAGGTAAAATAAAAGGCAAAATTAAAAAAGAATTACATCAACTACAGTCCTTTTGTACACTGCCATGCCAACTGTACCCATATTTACAGTTTTTCTGTTGATTCGCTTTGTTTGTGCATTTGTGTGTGTGTATGAGGTCTTAACTTAGAAACAGTTCACTTGGGAGTTTTACTAAAGGTGGAAAAAGGGCAGGTGGCTCAGCGTTTGGCCTTGTAGCCTCTTCCATGGCACCTCTCATAGGAAGGATAGAAGGGAGGGAGGGGAGGGAGAAATAGAGGGAACCAAACCTAGGCAGATTTTTGGAGAAGCAGCAGGTAAAAGAGGCAAGTTCACGTATTTCTCCCAGCACAGCCAGAGTCCCCACAGAAGGTCTCAGAAAGTCGGAAGAGGTGACAGGGACTTAAAATGGTGTTAGTCCTAACCCACCCCAACCCGCATCCCCCCTGCCTGACCCGCTGCGGCATTCAGCAGAACTCTTGATGAAGCGAACAGCTCCACGGCAGGATCCTGACCGCCGCCCACCCCTCCACCGCCGCCCACCCGTGGGATTTTGGAGTCCAGCAATGCTGGACATCGGTGAGAAGGCGAGCTTCTATGGGAGGAGTGGAGACCTAGGATGCCTGGAGTGGAGTGGAATCTCTTCCTCCCTTTTGGGAAGCAGCCTCCAGGAGCCTGGGGTCTGGAATGAGTTGTAAATGTTTCGGTATCAAGCACTGTACTGCATGAAAATAAGCGCCACTGGTACTCGGGAAGCTGGAGACAAGACACGTCCCCTCCCTTGAGCATTTGACAGGGAGGGAAGAACCTGCCGGAGAAGCTATTTGCTGGGCCCTGGCAACAGGCTGTGAAGACTGATCTCAGCAGTTTCCTGGGACAGGAGGACATCTTGCATCCACGGCTGGTTCTGGATTTCTTCGAAGGATGGCCGATCTGATGGCCTCAAGGCCAAGCACCATCTAATGAGATGTTGACACTCTGAAGAGACCCGCTGCCTGAGACCAGACGGCTGCCGACCTGCCAATGGATCCAGTGGTGGATCCACTCTGGAGGATACACTCGGGTCCCATCGAAGTCCATGTAGACGGTGTCCTTGAGCAGCGCCCCCGACCCGAAGTCGACGAGCTTGAGCTCGCCGCGACTGAGGTCGGTAAGGACGTTCTCGCCCTCGATGTCGCGGTGAAGCACCCTGCAGTCGTGGCTGGGCCGCACCGCCTCCAGCACCGGCCAGAAGAAGCTGCAGGCCAGCTCCTCCTGCAGGGCCCCCCTTTCCGTGATAAAGTCGAAGAGGTCTTGCACCGGTTCCAGCCTCTCCAGGACGAAATTGTCGGGCCTCTGAAACCAATCTAGGAGCCTAATGGACGCCGGAGAAGCCCGAGCTCACCTTCTTCAGCAGAACCGCGTCCATGGGCGCTCGGGTGCCATCAGGCAGCTCTGCCCAGCGGGAAATCCGGTCCTTCTCCACGTGCTTGATGGCCCCCGGCAAGTTGTCGGCGACACGGATGCCTGAGTACACCGAGCCGAAGCCGCCGCTGCCCAGGAGCGGGCCCACCTGGTACTGCGAATCCGGGGGCTCCTTCTGCTTGCCCGGAGCCAGCTTGGTGGCGTGCAGGTCGTTGCAGGGCGCGGTGCGCAGGTGGGCAAGCGAGTTGATTTTGGACACGAGCACCCCAGCTGCCAGGATGTCGGCGTGGAGACTGTCTGGAGGAGCTGCAGTAGGGGCTAGGGTTGTGCCGGTGGCTGTGCCTAAGGCTGGGGCTGCGGCTGAGGAGGGCGCCCAAGGTCGAGGGCTGGTCGGAGGGCGACTGGGGGCGCTGCCGGGCTTGGAGGCGCCGCAGGGTCAGGCAGCGCCGGGGCGGCGGGCGGCTCCAGGGGCTTGGCTGCGGCACAGGGAGTGTGTAGCTGCTGCTGCTGCAGCCGCCGGTCCAGCCGCCGCCGCTGCCGCCAAGTGCTCTTCGGCCTCCTCCGCCACCGTTTGATAGAATTTATAAACTGTTTTATAGAAATGACCAGAGAAGCCTCTGGGCCTAGAGTTTTCTTTCTGGTAAGGTTTTTAATTGACGGTTTCAACATCTTTCATAGGGGCATAGAGCTACTCAGATTTTCCATTTCTACCTTAGTCAGTTTTAGTGATTTATCTTTCATAAAGTTGTGGGTAATATCCCCATATTATCCTTTTAAAGCCTGTAGGACGCAATGTGGTACCTCCATTTTCATTCATATTATTGTTAATCCTTGCTTCTCATCTTTTTTTCTTGATCATCAAAGCTAGAGTTTCATCAAATTTACTGATTTTCTTTAAAAGAAAGCTTTTCGTTTTATTATTTTATGCTTTATTTTTCGTTTACTCGAATTCTGATAGCTCTTATCTTTTAAAATTCCCATTTTCTTCTTCCTTTTATTTTAATTTGCTTTTCTTTTTCTAAATTTTTAAGGTGAAAGCTTAGATTTTGGAACTTTTTTCAAATACAATTATTTAAAACCATAAATTCCCTTTTAAGGACTATACTCCCACATGGTTTTAATCTATTACGATTTTATTTTCATTCAGGTTAAATATATTTTCTAATTTTTCCTGTGAACTTCTGCTTTGTATGTAGGTTGCATAGGAGTTGTGTCCAATTTTCCAAGTACTTGATGATTTTCCAAATATCTGTTTTTTTTATTGCTAATTTAATTCTGATTTCAGTCCTTTTAAATTTATTAGCAATTCTTTTATTGTCCAACATGTAGTCTATTTTGGGATTATTCTCTGAATATTTGAAGATACAAACATTCTCCTAATTTGGGTAGAGTGTCTATAAATGCCAATGAAATTAAGTTGGTAGATGTTCATATCCTCTCTGTCTTGATTTTCTGTCTACTTGTTCTATCAAGTATTGAATAGGAACATTACAATTTCCAACTTTAATTTTGTCTTTTAAACTTTGTATTTTATATTGGAGTATAGCAGATGAACAATGTTACAATAGTTTCAGATGAATAGCAAAGAGATTCATACAATGTCATTTTGTGCATTTTGAAAGCCTGTTACTGCACACATAGGTATGTAGGATTTGTATTTGCTTTGTCTTGTTCTTCTGTATCTCTGGGAAACACATTCTTTGTCCTGAAGTCTATTTTGTCTAATAATAATGTTATACCATAGACATTCATCTTTATTTATGGGTCTCTAGTTATATTCCCTCTTTTTCTCCTAATGGTGATAATTTATATCTTCTCTTTTTTTTTCTTGGTTAGTCTAACTGGAGGTTTATCAATTTTATTTTATCTTTTTTCCAAAATAATCAGCTTTTGGTTTTGTTGACTTTTTCTATTGTATTTTTCTGGATGTGTGTTTCATTATTGTCATTCGTTTTTTCATGTGGAAGCTTAAATTACTGATTTGAGACCTTTATTCTAGTATAAGCCTTTAACACAGTGGTTCTTAAATGGAAGTGGTTTTCCCATCTCTAGAGGGGACATGTGGCAAGGTCTGGATACATTTTAATTTTTTCTAGTCAGTGGGAATATATCAGTGAGTAAAATAGACAGAAAATTTCCTTATAGAATTCTCATTATAATTGGAGACATAAGCAATGAAGAAGATTAAAATATATAATGTAATGTCAGGTGGTGATGAAAATCAAAGCAGGATAAAGAAATAGAAAATGATGAATGTGGGCCAGTTGAGACTGGGTAGTCAAAGAAGGCTCTTCTCACAGAGTGATATTTCAGGAGAGACCTGAATAAAATGAGGGAGGGAACCATATGAGTATCTGTGGAAATAACTTTCCATGCAGAGGAACAGAAACTGCAAAGCCCTGAGTTGGGAGTGTCGGAACGTGGCGCTTAGGGGATGGGATGAAAGGATAGCGAGGCGACTTACGATGAAACCCAATGACCGAGAAAAAGGGGGTAGAAGACACTGAAAAGTGTCATGGATCAGACTGTGTTTTGCAGGCCAAGGAATGATTTTGGATTTTAATCGAAGCATCCGGGGAATGAACATTTTGAGTAGTAGACACCATGAGGATCCTGGGGGTGGTTGGTTTGAGAACAGATTGGAGGGAACAAACATGGAAATGTGGAAATCAGCTGAAAATAAGTGAAATTATCCAGGTGAGAAGTGCTGGTGGTTTGGGCTAGAGGGATAAAAATGGAGATGGCTGTAATTCCTGACATGTTTTGAAAGTCAATTTTAAGATTCTCTAGTGGATTGAATATGATACATTAGAGAAATCAAGAAGCTGAGGATGACTTCGGTGTTTTTTCCTGAGGACCTGGTGGATGGAACATGGACGGAAGGGCCATTTGCTAAAGTCAAAAGTTTGGTTTTGTATTTAAGTTTGCAAAGTCTATTGTTCATTCCAGTGGTGTCCTCAAGAAGCAGTTAATTATAACAATAAGTCAAGGAAAAATTTAGAACTGGAGATGTAAATTTGGGAATTTCTATATAATAGAATCTGTTACTGTAATTTCATACATTAACACAGTAAAACCATTTATTTCTCATAATAGCCATCAAAAGCATAAAAAATCTATCATCATATCATGATGAAATAATAAGCTAGGGATAGAAGTAAATATAAAAAAATTACAGCAGGCAGACATACAAAGTATTGGTTAAACATAGGCACTACCTTTAAAGTTAGGAAATATAAAAATGTTTACTATTTTTATTAACTATGTGTTTTAGCCAATTAGCAAGAGAGAAAAGTGAGGAAATAAAGTTCGAAAAAACAAAAGTGCCTTTACTTGAAAATGATGATTAACTACTTTAAATAATTCAAGAGGCTCTATTAACAATTAAGTAATCAATTAACAATACATTAATATTGATATAAGATTTCAACAGATTGGTCAGATACAAGATTAATATTCGAAAGCTTTTCTCCACACTAGCAATAATCAAGTACAATGCACTTTGTTTAAAATAGCAACAACAATCTATAAAATACAACAGCTGGGAGTATATAAGTCTAAGAATAATGACAAAATTTCTTGGAAAATCTAACATTTAATAAATTAATATTTGAATATAAGTGGAGGATGACTTAATGTTCATGGCTGGGAAGATCCATTTTAAAGATGTTCCTTCTCCCCCAAATTATCTAAAAATTTAATGTAATCAAATTTGCAATGAGATTATTATGGAAATCGGCAAGCAGATTCTAAAATTCAAATAGAAGATAAATGGTTGTGGACAGCCATGCAATTTTGAAAAGATGATCAAAAGGATGAGCTTTAACCATCTGATGTCAAATTTATGAAGCTCTAATCATTAAAGAAGTCAGATTTTCCTTAAGAATATACAAATAGATGGAAGAGACTAAAATTTCTAGAAACAGATCCTTGTATATCTTAGAGTTATAAGATGCACTATTTGAAATCAGTGGAGATAGAAAGAGGTGGTGAAGAAGTTGGGAATACTGGTTCTACATGTTAAATAGCTAACTTATAAAACTCACAAAATGAATTTAAGATAAATTAAAATCCAAGACACATATGCACACACATAAATAAAATTGTTAGCATGTAAAAAATAATGCTAGGATTTAGTTCAATAACTATAAAAATATAGAAAAAGATGGGTAAGTTTGAAATTAATGCAAGTTTAAAAATGTATAGAATTAGAAAATGTCTCAAGTGAAATGTGACACTGGGAGAAAATATTTGCGTCAAATATGATGAAGATAATTCTCCAAAATGCATGAGAATGCTTATAAATCAATAAGAAAATTCAAGCAATCTAATAGAATAAAAACAATAAAGGATATTGATAGTCAACCAATTTGGAGGGCAAAAAGAAAATTTTACTTCTCTTACTGACCTTTCAAAATCTATCATAGGAAGGCATTAGAAATTAGCACAAGGAGGTATAATCAACCATATTTACTGAGACCTTGTTTGTAAATAGGAAAAATGTATATCTCAATTCCATTGCATGTCCTTCGTGCAGGGTGGAGGTTAGTCTCAGACTGAGCAGTTTCTTTGGATATATATCAAGTTGGCATCTCAAGTGACATAAAACCTGTAAGAACCTCACTTTGACAATCTGTTGCTTTTTTTAAAAAAAGTTGAGGATTGTTCCTCATTTTTTTTTTCTTCTGTTTAAACCAGAATCACTACTGCATATGCCCAGTTTACATGCTGCCTACCCCACAAGTCTTTTCCACCTTCCCTCCCCATCGGGATGAATCTTGTCTTTTCTCTTGTATTCATTGATGCATTTGATACATCCATATTACTCCATTTGGTATCGTGTATTAATTAGTTCTGTATGTCTTTCTCCCTACCAAACTGTAAGCCTCTAGAGGGCAGAGATGGAATCTGGTTTAGTTATGATCTTCCTGACGTATTTCATAACTTAGGCACTCAATAAATAGAATTTTAAGGCTCCTTTGACCCTCAGCCTTGGCTCAAGGAAGGGCTCAGGGAATCAGGTTTCCACAGAGTGAGTGTAAACTGAGATTGAACTTTTTAACACTCTATAGTCAGGAAATGGAACACTTCATATTAGCAGATACATTTAATAAATGGCAAATAACATCAAAGACAACATATTACATGTGCAATGTAGCATGTGTGAAGCTGAAAATGATTTTCCTGAGTGCTGGGCTCTAATCAAGTTCTCTAATGTTGCATTAACATGGGTCCTTTAGCTTCATAGATCCTCTTGATATTTCTTAGACATTTAAGAAATGGAATAGACTCAGCCATATCCTAGCTTCGAATGCACGCAACTAATTTCCCCTTGAAACCCAAGAACATCTTCCAAAGCATGATACAGATTCCTGGATTCACACCGACAAAAGAAAAAAGAGCTCTGTGGAGGCGAACAAGACCCGAGTTCCCCATTCAACACCAGTGTCCCAGTTTCCAAGTGCACACCCTCCTCCTAACTCATCTCTGAAAAATAGACCTGTCAAGTCCTTGGCATTTTGTTGTGGTTTGTCCCATGGTGGTTTTACTATTTTTTATCCGTGGAACTGCAAGACACATTTTTCTGTCTTCAAAGTTATTTGGATATTTCTTTCTTTGCTAATGTTGGCAAAACATGAATGCTCAAGGGAGGTGCATGGGGAAGTTTGTATGGACGATGTGTTTCTTTCGAAGCTCATGGAGAAAGAATGCATTAACTGGGTTCCTTTGACCAGCCTCAGGCTCTCTGAGATTAGTTTTAGATGTATAGACTATGGCCAGGCATTGCCCATGTGGTTCTGGGCTCTGCACTTGCAGGAAAATGTCCTTTCCCCCAGGCAGGGCTTTTGCTCCATCACAGTTGTCCCAAAAGGATTAGATGAAGAAAAGAACTTTAGACAAATATGATCCACAGCAAGTTTTCTCGCTGTAAGAGGTAGGGAAGCTGTGGAAAGTGGTTCTCTGTGGTCTGTGGCCAAACCTCTGGACCTTGCAGATGGTACACAGGTGTGGCCAGGTGTGTGCCTCAAAGTCTGAAAACTAAACTCTGCAATCAAAAAAACTAATCTGGGGATTCATCTTCCAGTATCAACTCTGAGGTGGATTAATCTATATTAGATATTCTCAAGGTTGGGCATCCTTGGGCGTTAATGGAACAAGTTCCCTCCTTGGGGTCCCAAGTCCTGGATTTCACCTTCAGGGTAATATTCCCTTGCTTCTGACCTTCAACTAATCAACCTGTTTCCTGGACTGAAAATAATAGTTTCCAACTCATTAGCGATTTTGCAAGCAGAAAAGATGCTGTGTATGGATGCACTTTGAAAAAATATCAAAACACTCAAAAAACACAATTTAATATCATCCACATTAGGCTTGTGACTACTGACACAGTAATAATATCCATATTCAGTTAGCTTGCACCCTGCTAACTTTTCACAATGCTTCCACAAGCTGTACCCCATCTTTTTCTTCGAATTCCATTGACATGCTCTCTGCCCAAAACTGTAGAAAGAAAGGAGAAAAAGGATGGGACAAATGACAGGGAAGTTACAGTCAAAAAGAGCACCTGTATTATTGGGGAGATGGAGCTAGCTATATGTGACTATTTACAACATGCTCATTTTATTTAACTAATAGAGTTTACGTGAATCAGGAATGAATGTGCCTCTGCTCTTTGGGTGAACAGATGGAGGCCAATTCAACTATTCCATTCTTGAAACTTCCCTGTGGTCCAGTGGTTAGGATTTGGTGCTTTCACTACTCAGGGTCTGGGTTCAATCCCTAGTCAGGGAACTAGGATCCCACAAGCTGCCTGATGTCGCAAAAAAATTCCATTCTTAGATCAGAAGCTTCTCTATTTCTATTTAAAACCTGTGATCACCAACCCTAGAAGGTCTCCCAATGTTAGACGCCTCTGCTAGATCTCTCAGATTAACTTGCTTTCTCGTTCTTAGAGATGTATTTCAAAACATGCCTGCTCCCTTCAAATACTCCCTTCATTTACCCCCTTCAGCAGATGGCACCTCCTCCTGAGAAGGTAGAAAATATCACATTGGGGCAACGCATCCTGAGGCTAAGTCCCTAGTCATCTATGCCTGCAAAGATCCTCCCCCTCCTTCATCCTCCCATCTCACTGTGGGGTGGAGAATGCTCTCCCTTCTGTCCGAAGTAGATTCTCTATCCCCTCACCACCAAAACGTTGGGTCCCATCCCAACTATTAATACATTTATAGGAACCGATGCTGTTTATTAATTATCCCTTCCCTTTCTTATCTCTGCAACTACTCTTTCCCCCACTGGGATCTTCTTATTGGGGTGAACATACTCAAAATTCCTAAATTAAAATAAGCAAGCAAGCAAGGAAGCAAATAAAATGCACTTCTCTGGATTCCACATCTCCCATCAGCTCCTGACCTGTTGCTGGTGTCTCAGCCACAGACAAACTGGAGGAAAAAATGGCCTCTAGTTTTGCAAAGAAGTAGAGACCGTCTATGTCATTGACACAATTTTGTTCTCCTTTCCTCACCCCCCCCACCACCGACCCCCCCATTCACAATGAAATTCGCAGCATTGATTTCTGGCCACAGCACTCTACCAACAGTATCATTGTTTATCAGTGACTTCCATGTCCCTGAATTCAATGGCTGCTTTGAATTCTTCTTTTTTATTTTAAATTGATTGATTTTTAATTGAAGGATAGTTGCTTTATAGAATTGGGTTGGTTTCTGCCAAACATAGGTACCCATATGTCCCCTCCCTCCCACCTCCCACCCCATCCCATCCCTCTAGGTTGTTCCAGAGCCCTGGTTTGAGTTCCCTGAGTCATACAGCAAATTCCTATTGGCTATATATTTTATATATGGTAATGTATGTTTCCCCGTTATTCTCTCCATACATCCCACCCTCTCCTTCCTCTCCCCACCCCATGTCCATAGGTCTGTTCTCTATGTCTGTGTCTTTCCTTCATCCTTAACAGCACTGGGCACTGGGAACCACAGCCACATCATTGAAACCACCTCTTCCTCTCTGTCTGTTGGTCTACAATTTCCTTTTCAGTCTCTTTGAAGGCTCATTCTTTTCTGTTCAATGTGAGATGCCAGAGTTGTCCAAGACATTTCTTACTCCTTATTTTTCCTTTGGCAATCTCCTTTATTGTTGAGCTTCCATACTCTTATCTGCAATGATTACCCCTCTGCCAAGCACTAGATTCATATTTCTGGCTGATTCTCATCTTAAATTAAATAGTCCAAATGCACTCTAAACTCAGTGTGTTCAAAAGAAAAAAATCATGGTTTTTCTTCCCAAACTCGGCCCTCATCTCTAGTTTCTCATTTCCGTGGAAGTCACCCCTACCTTCAACCAGCTATAAAAGAGAATTTGGGTTCTCCTGAACTCTCTTTCTCTGGTCTCCATATCCAAATTATTGCCAAGACTCAATGTCCTGTCTCCTAATCTATATGGAATATGGACTCTTCATGGCCAGTTCAATCAACCAACTTCAAGTTACCATCTCCTTCTGTTGACTATGCAGTAACTATCAACCAATCTATCCTTACTCCACCATTTTCCATGATGTATTCAGAGTAATCTTTGCAAATGGAAAACATGGGAATAGAATAACGCTATTTCCTTCTCCTCCTGACTTTAACCCATTCATTCAGGCATTTAATATTCAATGCTTAGGGGGAAAAAAAATAGCACTCAGAGCAGAATACAGAGGTAAAATTCTAGTTGTTGAGAATCCAAAGTTAGGCCTCAGGGAGATGGAAAGGAGTTACATGCATAGACAGTAGATTTGGAAGAATTCTTATTGATAAAAGAAAAATTTCCTATATCCTGAGCTGAAAATAATTCTCGAGGTGGAGGATATGGGTGGAGATGGAGGGCCCATAACAAGGGGCTTGAGACAAAAGGACCAGACCTTCAGGGCCCAGGAGTATGGAATAGCAGGAACTCAACCTCTTCTTACACAATCCACACTCATGGCTGATGCCCAATAAGCCCTCCAGTCTCCACCCAAGCCAGGACAAAAGCTGCCCCACCCTGAAGAAGAGCTATAGAAATCTCTTCCCAGTAGATGCAGCAGCATCCAGTAAGCTTCTGTCCCACTGGGGTCAGCATTGCCTATTGACCAACAACGGGAGAGACACACTTCCAATTGAGGCTTTGCTAGGTTGTATCTGGCTCGTCTGTTGATAGCAAACCCTCTTTGAAGACCTACAGAATCCCTAAACTCTTGCAATGAATGAAGGTGAGGCTCTGGAGCCTGGATCAGGGTGACACAGTGGAGATGACAGCATCGTAAAAGCCTTGACAAAAGAAACTGCTCGCACTCTTTTGCTTAACACCACTTCAAGAATTCTCAAACTCTTAGCATGGCCTTTGGGGACCAGAATGATCTGGCCCCTGCTGACATACCCCGTCTTGCCCTAATCTTTTCCTTGCCATTTCACCTCCTTATTTAATGCTATATGAGGCACCAGACTTTGTCCAGGATCCCACCCTATTAACCTCTAATGTCAGCTCCATGTCACCCCCAAAAGGGAGCCATCCTTCATGCCCTGTGGCTAAGTCAGATTCTCCTTCTACCCCCAACACTGCTTTCATGGACTCAAGTTCTACCTTTAACTCCTTTTCCAATTTGACATTCATCAATGTGGTGATTTGATATACGGGTATTCCTCCAACTAGACTGGGTACTCCACGAGCTATTTTTAAAGATAGTTTGGCCTCTGCTTTATATATATTCACCATCTCTGCCTTAAATCTTAGTACCCTTGGTCAAATCACAGGCTTCTCCATGAGTCAGTTCCTGGAGGGTTTTGTCCTATTTCATGCAGCTGGGAGGAAGATGGATGAACAATTTGCAAACTGTAAAGTGCTCACCAGATGTGCAGGACAGTGCTGCCCATTTGATGAGCAGCTCATTCCCATCTTGACAGCTCCTCGTTAGCCTCCTGCTCCAGGACCTTTCGCCCCGACTCTCTCTTATCCATGAAGTCTGTGGTCTGGGAATATTAGGAATTCAGTCTTCAAACTCACTTGGCACGTTCCTTTTTTCAGGCTACCATTGGTTAATGTTTTTAGCTTTGATGTTTTGTTTCACTGGTGAGCGCAACAAGCCACTATTGTGCATGCGGTGCTCGAGGAGGTTTTATTGTCTCGCATTGTTTACGCCTTGTCTGTGACAGGTACTAGCAGCATTTACCACCCTGTGATTTTCCAGCAGTGAAAATAATAGAGGAATTTCATACAGGTAAAATAATTAGTGGTTTAGGGAAAAAAAAAATGAATACAATTTGCCACACAGAGTATTAGCCTTTTTTTTCCCCCCTCTCTGGTGTAAGCGTCAGTTTCTTGGGTTACCAAGACAGATTACGCAGAATTTTATCTTTTTAACTATGAATTAGTATTTCCCAGTTGCTTCCTGACATTGGGTGGCCCAGACTCTGCAGGTTGGGGTGTCCAGACCCAGTGGATCAGAGTTACTGCCAACAGCCTATGTGTTTTTAACAAATGTTGGCCCACTTAGGTTTTTTTTTTTAATTTTATTTTATTTATTTATTTTTTTACTTTATTTTACTTTACAATACTGTATTGGTTTTGCCATACATTGACATGAATCCACCATGGGTGTATATGAGATCCCAATCCTGAATCCCCCTCCCACATCCCACTCCATTTCCTCTCTCTGGATCATCCCCGTGTACCAGCCCCGAGCATCCTGTATCCTGTATCGAACATAGGCTGGTGCTTCATTCTTACATGATAGTATACATGTTTCAATGCCATTCTCCCAAATCATCCCACCCTCTCCCTCTCCCACAGAGTCCAATGGCCCACTTAGTTTTATTTATTTATTTACTTTATTGAAGTATAGTTGATTTAAAATGTTGTGTTAATTTCTATTGTACAGAAAATTGATTCAGATATATATATATATGCACACACATATATACCTTCTCTTTCATGTTCTTTTCCATTACGGTTTATTGTAGGATATTGAATATAGTTTCCTGTGATATACAGTAGGACCTTGTTGCTTATCCATCCTATATATAATAGTTTGCAACTGCTAATCCCAGACTCCCAGTCCATCCCTGTTTTGCCTGTGTTTGCCTTCCTCGAGAGGCCAGCGCTGACGCAAGGACACTCCTCTTGTGTGTTTATCTCCCTCAGCCATGGCACGGTGACGCTCTCCTGCCTCCCTTCAGGGTGAAGACAGAATGGGAGAATGGCAGAACTCAAGGAACCCCTGGAAATTTTGCCTGATCTCGATTCAAAAAAGGAAAAACCAGCCAACAAAAAGATGGCCGATTAAAATAGAATTTCAGAAAAACAGTGAGTAAATTCTTAGTACATGCATGTCCCATGAAATATTTGGGACATACTTATACTAAAGAATTATTCATTGCTTATCTGAAATTCAAATTTAGCTGAGTGTCCTATTTTACCTGGCAATTCAAGTCCAACCCCCTACATTTTAAAGGTGAGACTATGAATATTGTAGTTGGGGGCTATTTCTGAGATCTCTCAAATTCACGCTGAGGCTGACTTTGAGGATTTTCGACTTTGTTTTCTCCCTCTCTTCACCTGCAGAAAGCTTTCAGTGCACTTGGGGATGCTTTGCTGAAGTAGGGGAAGGAGGTGGAACCCATTGGAAAGTGGGTTTCCTATTCCTGTTTCAACATCCCTGAGCTGGGGAGTGAGAAAGAGACATTGTATTTTATTATTGATTGAAATATACTTGATATACAACATTGTGTTAGTTTCAGGTGTACAGCAAAGTGATTCAGCTTTAATTTTTCAGATTATATTCCATTATAGGTTATATTTGATTATATGGTGTTGTCTATACCTTGTGCTATGCAGTGAATCTTTGTTGCTTATCTATTTTATGTACAGCAGTTTGTGTCTCTTACTACCATACTCTTCATTTTTTCCTCCCTGTAATTTTTTTGTTATTATTTTTTAATTTATTTAAATTGGAGGCTTATTACTTTACAATATCGTAGTGGTTTTTGCCATACATTGACATGAATCAGCCATGGATGTACATGTGTTCCCCATCCTGCATCCCCTCCCCACCTCCCTCCCCATCCCATCCCTCAGGGTCATCCCAGTGCACCAGCCCTGAGCACCCTGTCTCATGCATCAAACCTGGACTGGCGATCTGTTTCACATATGATAATATACATGTTTCAATGCTGTTCTCTCAAATCATCCCACCCTCGCCTTCTCCCACAGAGTCCGAAATGGCTAAGATTCTAAGTACTCTGCCCACGGCTCCCTTCCCCCACACAGAGCCCCTCCCTACAAGTGCTTCTGTTCCCATGGTGGTATCCTTATCTCACAATGCCTCATCTCGTCTCTCTACTCTGGCAGAGACACCCCTCCACTTCTTCTTCTTTCTTAAGAATGTGTCAACTTCATCCTCTACACTTTTGGAATTGGAAATAGCAAAGCCTTGCCTCCCCTTTTATCCCTGAAGGGTTTAGAATATTCACGCTGGAACTGAGAGAAGAGAGAAGGGGATGAGTATGGCTTCGAGGCAGGGAGTGTGGCTTCTCCCTCTTCTAGGGAGACGGGGAGCTAGGAATAACTCACCCTTCACAAACATTCCCCTCGGCTCTACCCTGTGTCAACAGTGCTCAGAAAATGTGGGGCACAGCACCCACCCACGCAGCCCTGGGCCACCAGTGGCGTTGATGAACATCTTGGTTGAAGAATATTTTAGGAAGCTAAAGAGGCCAGTTATGTGTCTTGTATTTATACATAAATATGTATATAAGCAAAAAATCCCAGCTCTAATTATCACCACTCTGCTTCCTCATAGTAAATAAGAAACTGCCCTCATGACAGAGCGAACCTGGCAGAAGTCAACCAGAGTGATAAACCAAAGTCTGGAAGACCAGGTAGTATTTCCTTCGAAAGACTGGCCAAGAGCCACCCAGAGGCACAGTTATGGACAGAAGATGTGTAACGTGGCAGGGTATGGGGATTTAGGGTTCTCTTTCTTGTGGATCAAAAGGAGGAAGAAAAGAAAAATTTGTATATATATATTAAGAAAACAGAAGCCAAGTGTTTTCATGCCACTGCTAAAGACACTGTGCCTTCTTGCCATGGAGCATAGTGGCTGCTTGCGGGTAGGTGATGATGAATTATTATGGCTGGAAGATGGTCAGAAAGGGAGACCATCCACAGTCCCCCTCCTCCCTATTCACATTGCATCAGTGTTCCAAGTTATGGGAATGATAGAATAAAAACAGATTAGAGGCCTAAGTCTAGGAAAAGAGGAAATAGATGGGAATGTTCCTGGCCTGGGCTTTGTGGGGCCAGTCATGCAGGGCACAACACAAAGAAGAAAGGTTCATTGATGGCCGGAGAAGGGGCTTTAGGGTTTGTGAGACAGAGAGAGCTGTCTCTTGCTAGCTGTGGGAGGGAGACGCAAGGATCTTTATCATGATTTGTGAGAAGTCTTCCCTATTTCAACAATTGCTTTTAACTTAAAGACACTCACCTAAGACGCTGGGAGAGTTCCTTGGAGCTGAGCACTCCCCCTTGTGTGGGATCGGCTTTGGACTTTGAGGTCCTGCTGGTATAGTCCTGGTACCCAAGTCCAGCCTATGTTCCATCTTCCCTGCTTCCTTGCCTGGGAGAGAGCAGGCATCCCAGGCTGTTTGCCGCTTACCAACATTACGCCATGTTTTGGATGAGCGGTGGAATTGATGATTTCCCTTCTAGCCAGCAATAGATGGGAGACACCAGACACCCACTCCTGTCCCTTCTCTTCCTCCAAATTCACATCTGCCTTCTCCTTGATTGGGAAAGCCTGTCACCCAGCCAGTCCCTGGAATGGTTAATTCCTGAAATACTACTGAACAGAGTCTGAAGGAGAGGGTGTGCCACGGGCTGCGTGTGGGAGACATGTGCGCCCACACGTGCACTGCGTACATGCAGATATGCTGTGGCAGGTGTGTGTACATGCATATACATAGAGTCAGACATTCGCTCTGCCTGCATTCAAGGGGGAGAATGTTGCAGAGTATGCTTGCCATGAATTTTTGATCTGGTGCTCTATGCCATTATCACAAAATGAATATTGGTGAATCTCACTTTAACTTAGGGATCATTCCAGGATAAAAATGCCATTCATCAGAATTTTGGAGAGGAAAGTTCCCATGGCAATCCATTCGCCGGGATGGAGATGTATGGGCATGAGCAGTGGAAATTGAAAAACCGTGTTAAGTGGTTGAAGAGCCTCCAGCAGGGATGGGGACCGGCCACTTGGGCAGTGCTGTCAGTGAACGTTGCCGGGAGAATAAAAGCCTCATTGCACAGCCTCAGGGAGGGGGCTCTGACAACGCAGACGCGTGTCTGTGTCCTCCTTTGACCTATGGAGGCAGGGGTGTGAGACCGCAGGAGGCGCCGTCATGGGATGGAGTGAGCCTGGGGGGCCAGCAGGCCTCCTGCCCCCCTGGGAATGAGGGCAGGGCTGGAGGGCTAGGGTGAGACGGAGGGTACAGGTTCCAAGTTCCAGTGATCCAGCAGATGTGTGCGGGGTGGGGGATGGAAGGCTGTTGCTGTAATGAGGCGGGGGAGGCAGACTGGTGTAGATTGTCACACGAGACCACTCAACTCCCTAAAAGTAAGAGCACTCCTGCTGAGAGACGAGTGGCCAAGGAAGCTGAAAGTTGTCAGGGGTGAGGTGGGGTAGGCCACAGCAGGCTGCAGATGCTCAGCCCACTTCGGTGGAGAACCCTCCACGTGCCTGTGGCTGCATGCCCTGCCACTGAGTCCCACTTCTGGAGGAAGACATGGAAATAAGGGAATCAGCAAACTACATTCAGCAGGATGCTTTCTGGGCAGGTGGCCGGAACCTGAAATAAAGGGAAATCCCTAACATTTAACATATCTATGTGTTATATAACTAACATATAACTAAAAGGATAGCGGCAGTGCTGCCTGTAGGCCCAACTGCCTCAGGTCTGGGACAGGGTTTTCAGACCAAGCCCGGTCCATTTCTTATCTCTGGTAACAGGATGGCTGCAACAGCTCCAGCATCTGCGCCCACTCTCTGGTTTAGCCTGGGGTAGGAGAGAAAGCCTCTGACCAGCATTCCCACAGACAACTTGCTTACATCTCATTGGCTCTAACTGGGTCACATGTCTAATTCTAAATCAATCCCTGTGGAGAGGTAAATGCAAAGTACTGGTTGCCTGAAACGTGATCTCATGATTCACCTCTGAGCTTGTACGGGACAACTTCAAGAAAAGTGCCAAGAGTGTCGGAGTTTCTCAAGTAAACGGAGTTTCTCAAAGGTAAAACTAGGAAACAGGGGTAACATTTCCAAGCAAAGGGTGAATGGATATAAAGGAGAACATGGAGTGGGCACCCAGGGACGTGGCTGTGGTCCCAGCTCCATCACAGAGTGTCCATGTGAATCTTGATGACCTTCTGGACCTATTTCCCATCCAAGGTGACCACTGAAATCCCTTTCAGCCCTATCCCTGACTCCTTTCAGATCCCAGGTGAAAATTCAGGAGAACACTATGTTTAGCAAGGGTGGCTATGTTATACTTCAAAGGCCTCTTAGAAAGTCATTCTTAAAATAAAACTTAAAAAAAAAAAAAAAAAGGCAATGGATCTCTCCCAAACTGTAGGAAACATGGTCCTTTGTTCTTTAAGAGAAACAAAAGGCTGATGGATTACTAATGAATTGTGGGGTGATTGTGATGGCAATTTTTTCAACACCAAAAGTCAGCAAGGACTTTGGGTGAAACTGTAAGTCTGTGATTTCCAAATCTGTTGAGAATAATGGTGTGCAAGTAATATAGAACAGAACAGAAATAATAATAAATGCTCTTTTAAAATAAGCTTTCTCTGGTTTGCTTTCATCTGGGGAGATGACACTCTGAGAAGGGGGTCTTATGGCCTCAGCTCCTCCATCAGGCCCTTGGTGCCTAGAGAGGATCTGAATCCTGCCAGTTTCTTCTGCAGACACTGTTTGGTACTGGAAACAAAAGAAACAAGCCTTGTGCTTCTGAAGTTTTTAGTCTAACACCCATCAATCAATAATTCCTCTAAGAAAAGTGTGATGAGTGTGATGGGCACTGCCCTTCTTGTGTCAAAGGGACCTAAGTTAGACTGGAGAATCCATGGTATTCTCCCCAGGGAAGTGCCATTTAATCTGGTACAGATGGAAAGAGATTGGCCAGAGAAAGAGGAGAGAGGAAGCCTTCTGAAATACAAAGGGAATGGAAGGGAAGGAGCTTGGAATTCTCAACCCAAGTTAGTGTGGGTGGGTGTGATGAGTGGTCAAAGAGAGAGAAAGTGATGGGAAGGGAGGTGGAGACATGGGTAGAGTCAGTATTGTTGAGGCCCTACCAACCAGGCAGAGGACTCTGAAGTTAATCCCAATAGTGATGGGAAGCCAGAGAAAAAGTTTGCTTTCTTACACCTATTTTTTATGAAGGGGAGTGACTTGATCAGAATAGCATTTTTAAAAGATTGTGTTGCATGGAGAAATGCAACCTGATTTATATTTTAAAAGATTGTGCTGGCTTCTGGGTTGTAGGGGAGCAAGAGAAGAAGGAAGGAGACCAGCAAGAGGTTGCATCAATTGTTGGGATGAAATATGAATGGAAGAGTGTGTATAAGTCACTTATCTGGTAAGGTGTCACTCACTAAACTTGGGTCTGCTTGTCTGATGCACAGCAAAGTCAATCTACTGACACTGGGGTGTGGTGAAGGAAAGTACAACATTTACTGCAGGGTGACAATCAAGAAGAAAAGACATCTACAGCTCAAAAGATCTGAACTCCTGATGGCTTTTGAGGAAGGGTTTTTCAAGATAACTTTAGGGATGAGAGATATGGGGTCTGTGATCAGCTCCTGTACATTCTTCTAATTGGTTGGTGGTGAGGAAGTATGGTGAGATTTGGAGAATCTTAATCATTGGTTTTCTGATTCCAAGTGGCCTGAGGTCTATGTGCTGGTGGTCAGCAAGTGTCAGCTTCCTTCACCTGGTGATAAGGGGTGTGGTCTCAGTTTCTGCAAAACTACTCAAGTATATGCATCAGGATATTATCTATAGGTTGTGAGATGGAACCAAGTGTCCTTGACTTTGTTTCATGGTTAAACTGTTATTATTTTGTCTTTCTTGACTACTTTCCTTTGTTTCTATATTTTGTTACTTCTCTAGCTATTAACGGATTAAATTTTCTCTTAGGAAAGGGAAGGCCTAGGAGGCTAAAGTTTTTCTATAATAAGAAGCCATGGACCAAGGGGGCTGTCCCCAGGAAGGTCCTGCAGAATCCTGCTTAGTTTCAAAGAGAATTGTATCAAAAATATATAAAGATCCATTATAATTCAATAATAAAAGATAACTCAATTAAAAATAGGCAAAGGATCTAAAGAGACTTTCCTCCAAAGATAATAAATACAAATGACTGATAAGCACATAGAAAGATGCTCAACAACCTCAGTCACTGTGTGGTTGGCATGGTTTGTGTGCTCACTGTATCCAACTCTTTGTGACCCCATGAACTGTAGCCCGCCAGGCTCCTCAGGCATGCATACTGGAAGGGGTCACCATTTCCTACTTCAGGGGATCTTCCTGAGTCAGGGATTAAACCCATGTCTCTTACATTGGCAGGCAGATTCTTTACCACTGTGCCACCTGGGAAGCCCCATTAGTCATTAGGAAAATGCAAATCAAATTACAGTGGTTTCCAACCCAATAAATTGATTGTACATTTAACTCTGTCCAGACTCCCTCAATGATTCAGGGTACCGAGAGGATAAAGTCCAGATTCCCTAAAACATTAGACTATATGGACGCTACCTCTGCCTTTCCAGGTCTATCTTCCGTCCCTTCTCCACAAAACCACTCCATAAATTCTTGATAATTCTCTGGTTGCATCCCGCTCTGGACTTGGCTTTGCTTTGCAGGTCCACTATGGAGAGCCGGGTCAGACGTCTCCTGACCTAAGCACCTTTCTCTGACCCAGGCTTGGAAGCTCCCCTCTATGCATCCCAACACTGTTGTGCTCTGAGCTGTAGATCTGTTGCCAATTTCTGCTTCCAGCCCACTCTGGGAAGACCTGGAGGGCAGTTGCTGGTCCTGGAGCCGTGTTCCTCACAGAGGGTCAGGCAGGAACCAGTGCTCAGTGAGGATGCCCGAGTCTACATCCTTCTGAACTCCTGTCGCTCTGTGGCCTCACCCTGGTCTCCTCCACCGGCAGCCAAGAGCCTCAGGCGCTGCAGAGGTGGGACTGGCCAGAGTGTGAGCAGGATGCCTCCTGGAGGTTGGGTGGAGAAGCCATGGGTGGCAGATGCAGGCTTAGCCTTTTTGGAAACAAAGGGTCCTAGAACAGAAACACAAAGAAACAGGACGGGATGTGCAAAAGAGAGACAAGGTTGAGCCCTAGGGCTTGCTTCTCCTGGGAGGGAGAGGGCTGGGGACTGTTTAACTGCCATCTCCTCAGCCGTGTGGAATTACTGTGAGGCAGGAGATTATTCTGCCTCACTTGACGGGTACCTGTCACTCTTCATCTCCTAATCACAACTGCCTTGCACATCGACGTGTTTCACAGGCAGTCGCTTCCTCATCCTCCACAGCACACTTCTACCGCCATGAACCCTCCTTGGCATTCCCCCCAGGGAAGTCGTGGGTCTGCACCCCCACTTGCTTCTGCTTCTCTTTCAGCCCTTTCACATCTGGACCCTGGTTGTACTTCATTCCTAAATGGGGAGACCCCTAGGGTTCAGGGGCAGCATCTCATCCCATGGTGCTACCCCTACTTGGCACAGCAGGTACCCAGTACATACCGTATGCCTTCAGATTGCATGCCAACCCTGCAAAGCAGATGCTCCTCACACAGTGGGGGAAACTGAGTCCAGATAACTGGGCCGGGCCACGTCGCTTTCTGTTTTCTGGGTCCACTGTTGCTTTGCAGACATAGCACTTTTATTTACTTAATATTTGGGGAGGAAAAATACTTAAGAAAGTGGCCTTGACAGGGTGTCCCCTCGGGCTGCGGGGGAGGCTGTGGTGAAGCTCAGGTGAGAGGTGGGTGATGCTGAGATCCCGCCAGAGGATGGAAGGACGAGATGGTGCGTCTGAGGCCTCGGAGAGAGAAGCTGGGCAAGGCTGAGGTGTCTCTTTTCCTAAATGTAGAAGAGAGAACACACACACGATTGCACGCATGCACACCTCCCTTTTCTGGGACCCTTCAGTTCTGACTGTCACCTGAAATTGTTCTGACCACCTGTCAAGGCCTTTCAGCATCCTTTGGTGGCAGAGTTGGGCCTTCTTATAGCATATCAGTCACACACAGCAGCGCTGGGGACGCCCAGCACAGAATCCCAGACACCTAATTGGGAAGCGTTTTCACCATTACCCTCCTGTGGGTTATCGAATCGACCACCATACAGGCCAGACGTTCGGGAAAGCAATATTTGAAAACTTCAGTTTTTGAGTCTGTTAAATTAGGGATGTCTTGTTCTGATTTAAAGACCATACTTTACAAAGACATTTACTGTGGCATAGCTTTGGACAATGAATTCCTTTAATAAAGTTTTATGACTTTTCTGGTTTCCTTTTTAAACAAAGCTAAGTCATGTACATTTTAAGAAAAGCTGAAAATACCCGTAGAGATGAAAAGAATCGCCTGTTACCCCTAATGTCACCACTCAAAAATAAACACTCTTAATATTTTGTTGCATAATTTTTTACAACTAAGCTTATAAATAGAGATACATATTTCATATACAGTAGACAATTATACCAGTCAATTGCAGTAGACAATTATACTTTATACAGTATATTTGTTTCTTTGACTTTAAAATTAGCCTGATTGATACTCTTCAAGGAGCAGTCATATAATTTCAGGTGCATTTTTCCCCTCTGTGTTGTCCCAAGAAGAATCTTTTGTCTCACTGACTTTTTCCATTGTCCCATGATCTTTGAACCAGGAGACAGCCTGACCGCACTCACTGCAACCATGCCTTTTTTTTTTTACTGGTAAAAGGAAGTGGGCAAAGGGGATCATGAATACACATAATCAAGGAAATAAGGTGATTTAGCATCTCTTAAGAAATTTATAAATTATTCATGTCTGGATCAGGCGAGATCTTCTAGTATGATTTTATTTTTCTGAAGAGTTGGTTAACAATTCATATACTTTAAGGGATGCCAAAAAAAATCTAATTTAACCTCTGTTGATTTTTATTAAAGTTTTGGTCTAAATACTTGGTCAATGAGAGCAATAAAAAGTCTGTTCCTGTCTTTCAAAGACCTGGCTTTGCTAAGCTGTGGACCTATGGTCTCCTGAATCTTTAATCCAAGAATGATTTTCAGACTAATATTCAAACTCAAGTACAGAGACATTTCCCACCGTCCATCCAAACAAAATGAAGTCAGCTTTGACTGTGCAAAATGTCGATGAATTCTTCAGAGTAAATCAGCCTTGTCAGGGTGATGCAGAACCGTCAGCTCTTTGTGACATAATATAATATGAAATGATATTGAACAACATGCGTTTGGCACTAAATTGTTAGCGGGTTTTAGCTTTGACAGCAGCAAGTTTATTGCTTTAATCCCAAGGTCTTTTAACCCTCTTTGACATAAATTGAGGTTGGCTTTTGTGAAAAAATCTCCACTTTACTCTCTCTTCCTTTACCTAAAACTGCTTTTAACAATTTATGCTAGTACATCAGACACTCATTTTGAGTGACAAAAAGAAAAAAAAAAGATCTATTAGAATAGAAGGGAGAAAAGGCCAACTTAGGCTAAGCAGTTTGTGTCTCTTCTGGTGCCCACATCACAGTTTTCTCCAGGTGAATACGCAAATTAAGTTATAATAATGCGTGACTTCCATGAGTAACGCAGGCAGGGCAGCAGCAAGGTGGAGGACGGGCCACTTCCAGGGAACAAAGGCTCCTAATTGAAAACAGAAGCCAGTTTTGCATTTGCTCCAACTGAACACATTTCCATATATGGGTTCATCCCTTCCTCCTCTACCACCTACCCCCATATTTTTAAGAGATCAAAGATGACTTTTCTTTTATAGAAATAGTTTTGAAACACTGCTTTAGTAACTATGGCATATAAATAAAGCCTCCCTCAATGTTATATTGTAATGACAGTACAAGCTAGCCAATGAGTGGTGGTATTGTAGAATGTGAGGATTGGAGAAGGTGCTGGGTCTCCATCTTCCGTCTCCTGCCCAGGGCTGGTATCTCTACCAGAGACCTCTGTGAACTGTGCTGGAATGCTTTTGGAGAGGGTGTTCCCTGCTTCACAAGGGAGACCCTTCAATTTCACAGTGCTTGTGATCCACCTTCAGTTCAGTTCAGTTCAGTCGCTCAGTCGGGTCCGACTCTTTGCGACCCCATGAATCGCAGCACGCCAGGCCTCCCTGTTCATCACCAACTCCCGGAGTTCACTCAGACTCACGTCCATCGAGTCCGTGATGCCATCCAGCCATCTCATCCTCAGTCGTCCTCTTCTCCTCCTGCCCCCAATCCCTCCCAGCATCAGAGTCTTTTGCAATGAGTCGACTCTTCGCATGAGGTGGCCAAAGTACTGGAGTTTCAGCTTCAGCATCATTCCTTCCAAAGAAATCCCAGGGCTGATCTCCTTCAGAATGGACTGGTTGGATCTCTTTGCAGTCCAAGGGACTCTCAAGAGTCTTAAGACTCTCTATTCCCGTGGGCTGGTGGATGAGCCCAGCATGAATCAACATGCAGCCACCTCATGAGCCTACTGATCTCTGAATGCAATGACTCCTTTTTCTGTTTCCTAGACTTACAAGTTCTAATTTTCTTTGTCCCCGTAAGTATATAGGGTTCTTGGCCTTCTTAATCAATATAAATTGATCAGAAGCCACAAAATAAATTTAGGCAAGACCTTTTTGGGCCCCAGGTACAGCAGGAGGGAGTGAGAACAAACCACAGGTTTCCTTGCTTCTCGAGGAAGGGTGAGCTGGCTCCTTATACAGAGTGAAGGTAGGGGTCCAGGGTTTGGGCCAGAGGTTTAGCTGAGCTGGTCTGCCTTTGGTGGTGTTGTATGCAGGTGCCATGTGCAGTACCCTGCCTCGGCTCCCAGCTCTCCAGAAGCTGCAGTTGGGCTTTTTTGTCTTTTTGTATCTTCTTGTCCATCATTTGCCCCAGTTGCACATGCATGCAGCTATTTTCAGTCCCTTATAGATTCTTTGTATTGTGTTGCTTGAAGAGACATTTGCCCAGATGCAAGCTTTGCAGCAAAGGGTCCTAGGTCCCAGGTACCAGCCTGTCTTACATTCAGGCATTTAACCTCAGGAAGTAGTCAGGAAAATTGCAATAGATGTGTGTAGACAGCAGTGGATTGTGGTAATTACAATCTTGGCTGCAGCATCAGACAGGCCTGGGTTTAAATTCCAGCTCTGATCCTAGCCCAGGATGTCATAGCCAGTTAGTTACTTAAAAATCTGTAAGTTCATTTTTCTCCTCTATAAAATCGAGAAATTAGTAGTATCTCCCCTCCAGAGCTGGAGAATTAAGAGATAAAGCATAAAGGGTGCTTCATTAGTAAAACGTCTTTCTGCTTTTTATCATACCAGCATCATGGTATATAAATATGAAAATCAGAATCAACCTGCCCTCGTTAGTAAATGACAGTACAGGAATGCCATGTGGCATTTTGTACATACATTTTACAGACAAAAATATTTGCCTATTCAAGACATATATTGTTATATATAATAACAATATGTATTGCTAATTTAAAAAATAGATTATGGAATCACATGACCTCCATTTCCAAACAACTTATAATGCAGTATATAAAACCTTGAGGGATGTACACCTCTGCCTTTGAGACTGTGATTTCTGATTTATCTGTCTTTTCTATATTTTCTTGACTATAATATATGTATCAAAATACTTGTACTAGGAAGAAAGTTTTATAATGAGAAGAGAGTGTGTTCCTCAACTGATTGTGCTTGCGTGCAGTTGGAACTCCTCCTCCACTCTGAATGCTAATTATTGGGTTCCTTAGTTTATCGATGCCCCTTTAATCACATGGGCCCAGATGTACACATGGTACACCAGATGTTGTCTCATCAAGGCACAGAACCAGGTGGAGCTGACACCTCCTTTCCCTGTAAGTCGAGCCTATTTTACTTGTGCATGACTAACATTCCCTAGGCCATCTTCAGGAGACCCTTAGATTATAGGTCATCGTCCAGGCGGAATGCTGCGGATGAGAGACATTCCCTGTGTCCCAACTCCTCAAATTCTGGGGTCCCTTCTCATTTTGGCAGTGCCCCTCTTCCTCTCACATTTCAGCTCCCTTCCCTCTGTGGTCAGGCCCAGCTGGAGTGGGATAGGGGATGCTCTTGAGTCATTGCCAAAGACAGTGGCCGGTTAGAAATGCTTTATACAACTGTATGTTATGATAAGGACTGTCAGCTCCCTGGCTGCCGTTTCTCTTTCTAGAGGTTGAGATCTTGCTAATACATTTCCCTCCAGTTTAAATCTGTTATGTAAAACTAGGCTCTAGCTTCAATTATTTTCCAAGTGGTTCAATAGTTCAATAAATTATTCAGGGTTACAGTTCACATTGCTTTAACCAAATAAACTGATCTGGTTATGTGAGATGACGGTAGCCAGACTGCGGGTGGGCATAGTATGTTCCCTTTGCAGCTGTTTTAATTTTTTTTTTTTTTATGAAAAAAAACAGCCACAATGCCAACAATTCATACATTAATCATAGCTAAGAAGAAGTAAGGGAAACTCACCTCTCTGCCGTGACTCATGATCAGTGGTTCAAAAATCCCCTGGAAGGTCACAGGAAGAAAAGAAGCTCTTGCAGAGTCCCCAGGCCAGGCTAGGAGATGTTCCTGGGGCTCAAACTGCAAGACCTTGGGCTAGATCTCTGCATGTTAAGGCTTACTTCCCCAGGGGATAGAGGGGTGGGGATGAGGGGGCTGCGTGTAGTTGGAAGCCTGAAAGTGGCTTGAGCTGAAAGAACTATTTCCAAGGGGAGCCATAGGGATCTCTCTCTCTGCTTTCCTGTTTCACAAACATGTTAGCTTTCTTAGCTCTCAGGGACTACTGCAAGAAGGGTCCTGAGGACGTTTCTATCTATTCAGGACCACCTCTGCTGCTACCCAAATCGGGTGTTCGGGAAGCTCCCTCCAAGGCCCAGGGAAGGGGTAAATGCCCTGTCCGCAGCTGCCCCAGGCTTCATTCTGTGGTCAAGACGTGATGCCCATCATGGTACCTCCAGGGTGGGCCCCCTGCCAGCCTTGCCATTTGGTCTGAGTACAGAGAGGCCACACCTTCTGGAATGCAAACTGTGGCTGCATATCCCACACATGCTCCCCTGGGCCTGAGAGCCCTGGGCCTCTT
Source organism: Cephalophus harveyi (assembly GCA_006410635.1). Lineage (NCBI taxonomy): Eukaryota > Metazoa > Chordata > Mammalia > Artiodactyla > Bovidae > Cephalophus > Cephalophus harveyi. The sequence continues at coordinate 283,393 of SJYT01073221.1, read as the reverse complement.
GGCAGAGCACGAGCCCTTGATGTCCACCAGAGAGCAGCTCGCGGTCTGTGGCCTGTGCCCTGATCTCGGCGACTCAAAGCTTCTTGGCTGCCTGAGTAAGCATGTCCCCAAGCCCCCAGGCTGCAGGGATCATTCTGACCTTAAAAAAGCAAAGCAAACCCCTCAAGTCCTGTCCTACCTGAAAAGGGAAGCCAGAAACCTCCTTCCCAGTATCTCTGAGGAGTTCTGTGTGCCTTCTTTCTCCCACTTCTTTTTCTCATTGAGGCATTTGGAGACTCGCCTGGTGTCTCTTTCCTCTTCACATCGACACAGGTGTGGGGCACTCCCCTGCTTCAACTCAGCAAAAGCAGGCGAAGATAGGAAACTTTCCTGGAGGACTGGACAGGAACAAGAAAGGAGCTTTATTTGCAGCAGAACTCAGACCTCCAAACCCTACATTCTCTCTTTTCTAAGCAGATAAAAATTTGCTTACCTTTCTCTTTCTGACACACTTCAGTTAGTATGATGAAAATGATAATCTCTAGTTGCATCCAGGTTGCTGCAAATGGAATTCTTTCATCCTTTTTTATGGCTGAGTAGTATCTGCTGGATCATGGAAAAAGCAAGAGAATTCCAGAAAAACATCTATTTCTGTTTTATTGACTATGCCAAAGTCTTTGTGTGGATCAAATAAAGTGTGGAAAATTCTGAAAGAGATGGGAATACCAGACCACCTGACCTTCCTCTTGAGAAATCTGTATGCAGGTCAGGAAGCAGCAGTTAGAACTGGACATGGAACAACAGACTGGCTCCAAATAGGAAAAGGAGTACGTCAAGGCTGTATATAGTCACCCTGCTTATTTAACTTCTATGCAGAGTACATCATGAGAAACACTGGACTGGAAGAAACACAAGCTGGAATCAAGATTGCCGGGAGAAATATCAATAACCTCAGATATGCAGATGACACCACCCTTATGGCAGAAAGTGAAGAGGAACTAAAAAGCCTCTTGATGAAAGTGAA
>SJYT01073221.1:154851-282223 GCA_006410635.1 Cephalophus harveyi | reverse complement strand
CTGGTCCCATCACTTCATGGGAAATAGATGGAGAAACAGTGGAAACAGTGTCAGACTTTATTTTTTTGGGCTCCAAAATCACTGCAGATGGTGACTGCAGCCATGAAATTAAAAGACGCTTACTCCTTGGAAGAAAAGTTAGGACCAACCTAGACAGCATTTTCAAAAGCAGAGACATTACTTTGCCGACTAAGGTCCGTCTAGTCAAGGCTATGGTTTTTCCTCTGGTCATGTATGGATGTGAGAGTTGGACTGTGAAGAAGGCTGAGCACCGAAGAATTGATGCTTTTGAACTGTGGTGTTGGAGAAGACTCTTGAGAGTCCCTGGGACTGCAAGGAGATCCAACCAGTCCATTCTGAAGGAGATCAGCCCTGGGATTTCTTTGGAAGGAATGATGCTAAAGCTGAAACTCCAGTACTTTGGCCACCTAACGCGAAGAGTTGACTCATTGGAAAAGACTCTGATGCTGGGAGGGATTAGGGGAAGGAAGAGAAGGGGACGACTGAGGATGAGATGGCTGGATGGCATCATGGACTCGATGGACGTGAGTCTGAGTGAACTCCGGGAGTTGGTGATGAACAGAGAGGCCTGGGGTGCTGCGATTCATGGGGTCGCAAAGAGTCGAACACGACTGAGCAACTGAACTGAACTGAACTGAATATACACTCTGTATATTCACTCTGTATATATAGGGCACTGTGGAGTGAGTTGTGTTTAATATTTGTACCCTTCTATGTCATAGACTCTAAATGAAGTCTTGTTGGACTCTGTTATTTTTCACCAAGGATGTAGCAAAGATGCTTTCCAGGGTACCTGTGGGAGAGATGAATTAGGAGTTTTGGATTAGCACATTCAAAGTATTATACCTAGGATGGATAAACAGCAATGTCCTACTGTATAGTACAGGGAAGTATATTCAGTGTCCTGTGATAATTGAAAGGGATATGAGAAATAAGGTATCTATATATATTATAGATATCTCATTTAATATATATATATATACATATATATCTGAATCACTTTGCTGTATAGCAGAAATTAACACAATGTTGTAAATTAACTACACTTCAATTGAAAAAATATATGTTCCAGGGAATGAGTCTGTCCTAGGAGACACTCAGCCCAATTGCAAAGTCTGGGATGAAAGTGAAGATCACTCTTCGCTAACTGTGGAGATAACTATCAACCTCAGGCTGGTTCCAGGAAGACCTTGTTTGAGCACATGATATGTGTCAGGCACTGGACCAGATAAAAAGTTGAGCATGACAAGGTTCCTTTCCTTAGAAAGATTGTAATCTCACCCAGGGACTTTTCTGAGAGTGGGTAGGAGGAGAGGAGGCAGGAAGAGTGGCTGAGCACTGACCCTGGAAGGATGCTGTATCCTGAAGCCACAGATGGGCAACTGTACAGGTTCTGCTGAAGAGCCAAATTTTAGAATTCTATTCCTTTGTCAGCCATAACCACTGACTTGTGTTTTAGAAAAGACCCAAAACAGTAAGAGGGATGGGAACTAACATTTGTTGAGCATCTATTATGTGCCAAACATCAAACTTGACACTTGACACATCTAATCTCATTTCATCCTTGTGGCTACCCTGTGAGGAGCCAGGGCTGTTTTTCCAGCATCCTGTGTTGCAGATCAGCAGATGGGGCCCATTGAAGGGAAATAACACGGCTAGGACCATACCCTTTCATGTTGATCTGGTATTCTGAAGTTAAAAGCAGCAGAAAGGACTAGATGACTTGGATTTTAAAGTATTTTAGTCACACAGAAGTGCCCACTGTTTGGCATTGGAAGGAATTTCAAGAAATGGATTATAACCGGTGAGGGATAAAGGAAAAACACTTCAAGTATTATACCTCAGTATTTTCCTTTGGTCCTCTGATTACCTCCATCTGCTTTGGAAAAAGAAGAGAACGTCAGAGAATGAAAAGAGTCGAATGACACGAGAGACCTTGCTTCTGGTATAATCTACCAGTAAGTGGCAGAAGTCACAGAGTGGCCTTGGCATGTCACCACCCACCTCTTGCTCTCTGCTGGTCCTACTGTGGTGTGATGGAGGCTAATTAGGTGACCCCTAAGTGAAACCTACATCTGTAACAGCCAGAGGTGTTTTAACACACCCATCATCTCTACCAACATGTGTTACATGTCCCTGTGGCATAGACAGCCTCACCCTTGAGTCTGGGGTTGGAGGAGACACTGAATCAACAGGGTATAGATAACATCTCTGTTTTAAGAGGCTAGCTTCCTAAAGTCAGGAAGGAAATATTCACCCCAAGAAAGAAGCATCATGTATCATGTATCAGCTTTAATCCAATTCTGTGCACTATGGTGCAAAATGAAATAAAACAAAACAAAAATGACACATCACACAGAAAAATATACCCTGAGAAGTAAGTGTTAAGCAACAAAGACTGAATAGTCTCTGCTAAGAACGACTTAGAGTTTAAAAAGAACATCAGCCTTTCTGAGGTTTGATTTCTCCAACTATAAAATTGGGATGGGAATTTTTACCTCACAGGTAGATTCTCAGATTACATGAGACATTGAGAATAAAGTGCTTAATTCAGAGTCTGGCCCGTGGTATGACTCAGGGAAGTCGTCCTTTGCTCAATTCTTTTTTTTTTTTTTAAAGATTTTTTTGATGTGGCCATTTTATTGAATTTGTTATAAAACTGCTTTTATGTTTCTAGTTTTTTGGCTGTGAGGCATATGGGATCTTAGCTCCTCAACCAGGGGATCAAACCTATATTCCTCACATTGAAAGATGAAGTCTTAACCACTGGACTGCCCAGGAAGTCTCTGCACAGTTCTGAGTCAAAACAGAATCGTTCGAGTTCAAACATTTGTTGTTGCTCAGTTGCTCAGTCGTGTCCGACTCTTTGTGGCCCCATGGACTGCAGCATGCTGGGCTTCCCTATCTCCCGGAGCTTGCTTAAACTCAGGTCCATTGAGTTGATGATGCCATCCAACAATCTCATCCTCTGTGGCCTCCTTCAAACACATCCACTACCATTTACTAGGGCCTGAGGATAATCATAGTAGTAGTAGTAATAATAATTAATAATAATAATAGTCAATCGTTGTATAATATATTCCATGCTTAGATAGTGTAATAAGAAGTTTGCACTGAACTCATTTAATACTCTTAACAAGCTTGTAAGGTGGGCACTGTTATTGCTCCCATTTTATTGATGGGCAAACAGAGGACTAGAGGTTAAGTAACTTGCTCAGTATCATAGATCTAGTAAATAATGAAACCAGGATACCAACTCAACCTGTCTAATTTCAGAGTCAGACCATTAACCACCTTGCTCTGGTGAAAAATGGATAAGCCAAGATCATCAACTCGAGAAACCTGCCATCTGTCCAGGAATGGGTGTGTAAAGGAAGTGATCGGATCCACAACTCTAGAACAGGGGTGGACAAAATTTTCCTGTAAAGGGCTAGATCTCAGGCTTTGCCAGACGTTTGGTCTCTGTGGCAACCACTCAACTGGCTGTTACAGCCTGAATGCAGCTAGACCATGTCAAAATCAGTGAGTATGTTTGTGTTCCAGCAAAACTTAATATATGGAAACAGACGGTGGGCTGGATTTGGTCACAGATCACAGTTCAGTGCAAAGTAAAGAGTCCCAACCCGGACTAGTGGGGAGAGGCAGGGTCAGAGAAGGCCTCCCTGAATGTGGGCTCAGGAGGCAAGTGATCGATAAAAGAGGAATGGTAAGGGAGGCCACCAGGTGGAAGACGGGCACACAGCAGAGCTGGATGGGCAACAGGACTGGAGGCTTGAGGGTCCAGTGGAGTGCCTGACCCGGGAACTAGAGTCTGCTGGAAGAAGGGGGGCCCAGTTCTCAGACCACCCGGGGACCTTGGGGGAGAAGATGGGGGGGCGCTGTCCCTGCACCAGGACAATGCTGCGCTCTGGTTTGCATTCCTGAGAAAGTCTTTCCATCAGTAACCTGGACCGTGGATGAGTGTGGGGCCAGAGGGGAAACAGGAGGACCAGGAAACAGGCAAGGATGGAAGGAACCTTGGGTGAGTCTGGGTCTGGGAGGGAAACTGGGGAAGGGGTGTGATATCACAGAAGAGAAAGCGTTAAGGAACCAAACCCTTGGACCTGCTTGCCCAGCAAGGGGGCAAAGTCAATCTACTGACACTGGATTGTGGTGACAGAAAGTGCAGTTTACTGTAAAAGCGCCAGACAAGAGTCTAGGGGCTAGCGCTCAGAAAGACTCTCCCTGACAGGTTTCAGCAAACCACTTTTAAAGACCAGGTGCGGGAGGGGAGTTCCGGGGCACGTGATCAGCTCCTGTACAGTCCTCTGATTGGCTGATGGTGAGGTAACAGGGTGATGTCACAGGGGTTAACGCTCTCAATCCTTAGGTGCCAGTAAGTCTGGGGGCTCTATGCTCCTTGTCATCAAGTTCATTTCTTCCATCTGGTGGGGGTTTTAGCATCTGTAAAACAGCTCAGGAAGTGTGCCTCAGATCCTCTTAGCTAGGTACTTCAGGAGCTACAGCAGAGAATATGGGGGAGGGGGCCTGTCCCGGGAAGACACTTGAGGGTCCTGCATGGTTACAAAAGGAGGCGGCAGGGGAAACAGAGTGGAAAATAATCGAGTCAGAACCACCCCTCTCCTTCACGGCTGGCTCTCTGCGTGAACAGTAGGTGCTGCTGGGCAAAAAGCAGTTGCACAAGAGAAAGGTCCAGTTATGCAGGGGGCCTGATACACCTGTAAGAACGTTTGGTTTTACCTCTCCTTCTGTGGGTGGAAAAGCAAATACCCAAGCCCTCCTGGGGCCCAGGAAGCAAGAGAGGGAAGCGCTCTCCGTGGGGGCTGAGAGCTGCAGGAACACGCAAGCGCCCCTGTGTAGGCCGGCATTCTTCTGAGTCTGGAAGCAAGCGGGAGGGGCCTCTCGCATCTGCTGCTCGAGTGTATCATTATCGCCAATGTTTTAATTCGCCTGCGTGGGAAATAACATTGTCAGCAGCCATGTCTCAGCTGTGAAGGACACCAGTGGCTATATATATCTACATATCTAAGGAAGGCCAGCAGACTCATAAAAAGTAACCAGACATCCTGGTTTTAATAGCCCCTGCAGAGCTCTCTGTGGGGAAGGACTCCGCTGGCTGCGGGCTGTGCCTGGCAGCAAAGCGCGCACATACGCACGGACACCCACCATCATTTTTTAATCACTTGCCTTACTTGATATCTTGCTGATCGCCTCCTATTTGCCAGAAATCCCAGACAAACCTGGGTCAGGAGTAGAAAATATTTTATTTATTTCTTTTTCTCTCAAAGGTCCTAGATAAGGTGGAAGGCTTACGGATGCCGAAGAATCATCAGCAACTTCTTTTCTCCTTGGTCTGGCATTTTTTTTTTTTTTTTTTTTTAGACCCTTGATTTCAGTCTGTGAGTTCTGGGAGGGACGCCCCCCCGTAACTGAAATGAAGGCTTCTGTCTACTGGGCGTTGAAGGAGGAAAAGATGCCAGCTGCCTTCCAGTTTACAAATGAGCCTCCTCTGCGCTAAATACTGAGGCTGCAGCGGTTTGGGGTAGCAGGTCACTCGGCATTGCTTTGTTTTAGTTCAGCAGGAATCTGTTGGCTCTGGGTGGAAAAGAAAAGATTGAGTGGTGTAGCAGCGTTTAAATTACCTAAAGCACTAATGTTAAACACTTTAATCCTTCATTACGCTAAAACAGAACTGTGGATCATATAAATGCAAAAGCCTTTATCACCAAGCCTTTATCTTTTAAAATTGAACAACACATACGTTTGAAGGATGTGTTGTCTCTCTGTATCTGGTCCTCCCTGACTTCTCATTGGGTTCTTTCAAAATAATCACCGAGAGGCTAGCAGATCAATATTTAGTCATATCTATGTGCATACACACAATTAAGACTATGTAGATTTGTTTTTGTGCTTTTTGTTTGTTTTAAAGATAAGCTAATAACTGTTGTATTTACTAAGTAATTTCATATTTTATATTGTCTGCCTGAGAACTTAACATTTCCAGCAGTTTAATAAATTAGAATAATCTAACTAACTTTGAAACGCGAGTCAATTAGTGTATTGGATTAAATAGACCAGAAATAGTTTTAGGAACTTCCCTGGCGATCCACTGGTTAAGACTCCAAGCTTCCAAGGCAGAAAGTGTGGGTTCGATCCTTGCTGAGGAAACTAAGATCCCACATGCTGCACAGCATTGCCCACTCCCCTCCCCCACCAAAGTTTCAAAGGCATTGCTGAGTTGAAAAGAATGTAAAGGGCATTTCTGAGGTCAAAAAGAAGAAGAAACTGAAAACTACAGTGGGAAGCAGTCTTTTTTTTCTTTTTTAGTTTCCACTGCTAAGAGGATTGGGTTTAACAGCCATGTGGAGATAAGATAAATGCCTTTGGCTCCCTGAGAGGGTTAATTGGAAATGAGACGGTCACTAAAGCCAGGACTCTCAAAGAGCTAGCTACATCCTCACTTAAAGTGTGTGTTAGAAAACTTTGCCCACCAGCCTGAGGAGATAAGAAGAAAAACTATATGGCTTCTGCTCTCAGTGTGGAAAATCTCCTTTAAGAAGCTGTAATCATAGACCTACTCTTATGTAGGGGTAGGATTAATATTTGTACTATCTTTATGCTCTAGAACTGCCAAACTGAGAAATTACGTAAGTAGTTTTGAGGAGTGAAAATTTGGCCATACATGAGCAAGTTTTTTGGCGAGAAATGCCAGATAGCATAGGATTACCACAGCCGAAGTGCCAGTGAAGATGAGTTCACAATAAAAATCATATAACACAAAACAACAGTGGACCATGGCAGAGCAAGTCAGCAGACACAACAAGCAATACAATTAGGACATCTCACACTTTACATAATTAATCTATTGGATGGCAATGATAAAAGAAATATTTTGAAAATGATCAAAAGAAAGTTAGAAAACAGTTCTTCGTAGATTTGAAAAAGAAAATAACAGGACTTCAAAAAATGAAAAAAGTGTGATAGATTAAAAAAATCAATGCTTGAATTAATTTGCAATTTAGACTCAAGGAGAGGATTAGTAAATTGGAGCTAGCTCTGAAATGAAGAAGAATAGGCTAGAGTAAAAAGGTTCAGTGGATATTTAATAGGAAAGAATGGAGAGAATAAAAGAGAAACAACATTAACGGTTTGAGGCTTTACCAGAATTTATAAAAGATATGAAATCTCAGTCCAAAAAGCATTAATACAAATGTTGATCATGAAAATAAATTAGATTATGATAAAATTTACTTAATTTTATACTTTATAATTTATACTTTATGTAACTTTATTTACTTAATGTTATATTTTAATTGAAGAATAATAAAGAGAAAGAGAAGCTTTTAAAGAATATTTGTCTTTTATTTTTATACTTGAATGGTATTTTGGTAATGTAAATGTTATTATTGGGCCATATTTTCTTTTTCTCAAGATTTTGTAGGTAGTGTTCTGTTTCGTCAGATATTGAATGCTCTGTGGAAAAGTCAGCTTGTTTTATTTTTCCTTTGATTTATTCTTTGCCTCATCACTGGGTGGATTCAGTAATTGATAGTTGGAGCATCCTATATAAACTTCCCTGTCATCCTCTGATGCTCATTGACTAGATTCATTAATGGCATGTAGTTTTAAATTTTATTTTTAAAATTATCATATAGTTAAATTGATCTTTTTAAGGGTACATTTCTATGGCTTTTGATACATGTACAGATTTGTGTAATCCTCACCACAACCAGAATATAGAGCAAATATACCACCCCTAAACCTCCCTCTTGCTCTCTCTTTATACGCTTCCCCATCTCTGTAAAAATTTTCAACTGCAGATCCATTCTCCCTAAGTAGAGTTTGGCTTTTCAAGAATGTCATATGTATGAAATCATAGTTTGTAGTCTTTTGAGCCTGACTTATATTATTCAGCATAATGCTTTTGAGATTCATCTAAACTGAATGTATAAGTTGTTCTTCCCTTTTTATTCTTGAGTAGGGTTCTAGTGCATGAATGAACGACATTGTGTTTATTCATTCACCTATTCAGTGACATTTGGATTGTTTTTAGATTGGGGCTTTAATAGAGAAGTTGTAGAGTTTCTCAGGTGGCGCTAGTTGTCAAGAATCCACCTGCCAATGCAAGAGACATAAGAGATTTGGGTTTCGTCCCTGGTTTGGGAAGATCCTCTGGAGGAGGGGATGGCAACCCACTCTGATATTCTTGGCTGGAGAATCCCCATGGACAGAAGAGCCTGGCAGGCTATACAGTCCGTAGGGTCTCAAAGAGTCAGGGACAACTGAAGTGACTTAGCATGCACACATGCACAGAGAAGCTACAATTATTTGTGTACAGTTTTGACCGAACACACAATTTTATTTTTCAGGGTATATACTGAGGAGTGGGATTACTGGCCATATGTTAATATATCTTTCAGTTTATAAGAAACTTCCAGTTTTCCAGGATGATTGGACCATTTTGCATCCTCATCAGTAATGCATGACATGTCTAGTTTCTCTGCATCATCATCAGTACTTGATATTGACAGTATTTTAAATTTTCAGCTGTTACAATAGATGTGTGCTGGTATCTCACTGTGGTTTTGCATTTTCTTTGTGAATAATAACATCATTGGAAAAGACTCTGATGCTGGGAGGGATTGGGGGCAGGAAGAGAAGGGGACGACTGAGGATGAGATGGCTGGATGGCATCACCAACTCGATGGACGTGAGTTTGAGTGAACTCTGGGAGTTGGTGATGGACAGGGAGGCCTGGTGGAGAAGGCAACGGCACCCCACTCCGGTGAGGAGTCTGGTAGGCTGCTGTCCATGGGATCGCTAAGAGTCGGACACGACTGAGCGACTTCACTTTCACTTTTCACTTTCATGCATTGGAGAAGGAAATGGCAACCCACTCCAGTGTTCTTGCCTGGAGAATCTCAGGGACGGGGGAGCCTGGTGGGCTGCCATCCATGGGGTCACACAGAGTCAGACACGACTGAAGCAACTTAGCAGCAGCAGCAGCAGCAGCAGTAGCAGCAGCAGCAGCAGGGAGGCCTGGAGTGCTGCAATTCATGGGGTCGCAAAGAGTCAGACACGACTGAGCGACTGAACTGAACTGAACTGAATAACATCTTAATGAAATGTCTGCTTTAGTCTTTTGTTCATTTTTAAGTTGGGTTGCTTGTTTTCTTATTGTTGAGTTCTGAGTGGTTTTTTTTTTTATGTATTCTGTATGCAAATTATTTGTTGGATATGTGATTTGAAAATATTTTATTGCAGTCAATAGCTGTCTTTTCAATCTTTTAGCAATGTCTTCTCAGGGTAAGGTTTTAACATTTTGATGAAGTTCAATTTATCTTTTTTTTTCTCTAAAGGATCATGATTTGGCATCATAATTAAGAATGCTTTGCCTAACTCAGCTCACAGAGATTTTCCTTCTTTTTTCCTAAAAATTTTAATTTCATCTTTTATCTTTAGGTCTGTGATCCATTCTGAGTTAACTTTCATATGTGATGTGAGTTATGGATTGAGTTCCTTTTCCCATATGAATATTCAGTTACAGTGTCATTGAATTGCTTTTGTACATTTGTTAAGGGAAGCACACTGATTGAAACCGCCCACCCTGGCCAGGCACCATAGTAACCATTTGCATGAGCTGTTTGATGACAGGAGATCCTGATAAGGAATACGGAACTAATAAGCCCCCACCAACCGGAAGAGTTTGGGAAAGGTTGAAAGGAGACACCATGTGTCTGTCCACTTTCCAGAATCCCTCTCGCTAGCATCCATCTTGGCTGAGCGATGCGTGCGCCACCAGGAAAGACTCTGAATTAGAATGATTGGTCAAAGACTACCCATCACCATAAAACCCGACATTGCGAGCCACGTGGCAGAGCAGTTCTCCTGGGTTCCCTTACCCTACTGCTCTCCACCCAGGTGCCCTTTCCCAGTAAAATCTCTTCCTTTGTCAGCACATGTGTTTTCTCGGACAATTCATTTCTGAGTGTTAGACAAGAGCCCAGTTTCGGGCCTTGGAAGGGGTCTGCCTTACTGCAACACATTTGTTGAAAATCAGTTTGCCTTATTTGTGCAGGGCTATTTCTCAACTCTGTTCTCTTCCATTGATCTGTGTCTCTATTCCTCTACCACTACCATGTTGTTGTGTAGTTACAGAGTCATGTCCAACTCTTCTGTGACTATAGCCTGCCTGCTTCTCTGTCCATGGACTTTCCCAGGCAAGAATACTGAAGTGGGCTGCCATTTCCTTCTCCAGGGTCTCTTCCATGACTCAGGGATCAAGCCTGCATCTCCTGCATTAACAGTCAAATCCTTTACCAGCGCATCACCAGGGAAGCCCATATCAATACCATGCTGTCTTAATCACTGTAGCATTATTAGAAGTCATAAAATTGGATGGTGGATGGTGTAATTCCTTAACCTTCTTCTTTTTAAAAATTGTTTTAACCATTCTTGTTCACCTGCCTTTTTCTATGAATTTTTGAATCAACTTATCTATCTATAAAAAGTCCTGCTAGGATTTCAATTCGATTTTTGCTAACTTTATAGATCAGTTTAAAAAACTGACATCTTCATTACATTGAGTCTTCTGGTTCATGAACACAACATGACTCTCCATTTATTTAGGATTTCTTTGATTTCTTTCATTAGCCTATTTTAGTTTTCATACAAATCTTGTATGTACTTTGTTAGATATATAATTATAGTGCATTTTAGTTTTACTAGGTAGGGCTTCCAAAGAGTGTTTGAGTATCCATTTCCCAATATTCTTACCCATGCTGGCTATTGTCAATTTTAAAAATCATTTTTCTTATTATATGTAGTTATTTTAAAGTGATTTATTTTGTAGGGTGGAGAAAGTCATCTTGAGGACATCACAGCTCTCTTTAGGCCTGTCTTGTTGAATTTAGAATGTGTGTCCTAAATAAGAAGCATTGCAGATTTAATGTGTGTACCATATTACAGAAATAACTCATCTCTTGCCATCTTATAAGAAGGGGTGCTATAAGGCTCACTTAGTATTTTTTTAACTTTCTAAAGAATCAACCCAACCATTTTCCAGAAGACCATTTTGGATCTGAGTTTCCATGAGCTTGCTGTTGTTCAATCATTATGTCATGTTTGACTCTTTTTTGGACCCCAGGGACTGCAGCATGCCAGGCTTCCCTGTCTTGCACTGTCTCCCAGAGTTTGCTCAAACTTATGTCCACTGATTGGCGATGCCATCCAACCATCTCATCGTCTATCACCCCCTTCTCTTGCCCTCAATCTTCCCTAGCATCAATCTTTTCCAGTGAGTCAGCTCTTCACATCACATAGCCAAAGTATTGGAGCTTCAGCTTCAGTATCAGTCCTTACAATAAATATTCAGGATTGATTTCCTTTAGGACTGACTGATTTGATCTTGCTATCCAAGGAACTCTCTCTCAAGAGTCTTCTTCAGCACCCCAGCTTGAAATCATCAATTCTTTGGTGCTCAATTTTCTTTATGGTTCAACTCTTAGATCCATACATGATTACTGGAAAAGCATAGCTTTGATTATATGGACTTTTGTCAGTAAAGTGATGTCTCTGTTTTTTAATACACTATCTAGGTTTGTCATAGCTTTCCTTTCACTGAGCAGTGTCTTTTAATTTCATGGTTGCAGTCACCATCCACAGTGATTTTGAAGCCCAGTCAATTCAGTTCAGTTCAGTTCAGTCACTCAGTTGTGTCTGACTCTTTGCAACCCCATGAACCGCAGCACGCCAGGCCTCCCTGTCTATCACCAGCTCCCGGATTCCACCCAAACCCATGTTCATTGAGTCAGTGATGCCATCCAATCATCTCATCCTCTGTCGTTCCCTTCTCCTCCTGCCCTCTGTCTTTCCCAGCATCAAGGTCTTTTCCAATGAGTCAGCTCTTCACATCAGGTGGCCAAAGTATTGGAGTTTCAGCTTCAACATCAGTCCTTCCAATGAACACCCAGGACTGATCTCCTTTAGAATGGACTGGTTGGATCTCCTTGCAGTCCAAGGGGCTCTCAAGACCCTTCTCCAACACCACAGTTCAAAATCATCAATTCTTCGGTGCTCAGCTTTCTTTATAGTCTAACTCTCACATCCATACATGACCACTGGAAAAACTATAGCCTTGACTAGACAGACATTTGTTGACAAAGTAAAGTCTCTGCTTTTGAATATGCTGTCTAGGTTGGTCATAACTTTCCTTCCAAGGAGTAAGCATCTTTTAATTTCTTGGCTGCAGTCACCATCTGCAGTGATTTTGGAGCCCAGAAAAATAAAGTCAGACACTGTTTCCACGGTTTCCCCATCTATTTGCCATGAAGTGATGGGACCGGATGCTATGATCTTAGTTTTCTGAATGTTAAAGCCAACTTTTTCACTCTCCTTTTTCACTTTTATCAATAGGCTCTTTAGTTCTTCTTTACTTTCTGCCATAATGGTGGTGTCATCTGCATATCTGAGGTTATTGATATTTCTCCCGGCAATCTTGATTCCAGCTTGTGCTTCTTCCAGCGCAGTGTTTCTCATGATGTACTCTGCATGTAAGTTAAATAAGCAGGGTGATAATATACAGCCTTGACATACTCCTTTTCCTATTTGGAATCAGTCTGTTGTTCCATGTCCAGTTCTAACTGTTGCTTTTTGACTTGCGTATAGGTTTCTCAAGAGGCAGGTCAAGTGGTCTGGTATTCTCATCTCCTTCAGAATTTTCCACAGTTTATTGTGATCCACAAAGTCAAAGGCTTTGACATAGTCAATAAAGCAGAAATAGATGTTTTCCTGGAATGCTCTTGCTTTTTCAATGATCCAGCGGATGTTGGCAATTTGATCTCTGGTTCCTCTGCCTTTTCTAAAACCAGCTTGAATATCTGGAAGTTCACGGTTCACGTATTGCTGAAGCCTGGCTTGAAGAATTTTAAGCATCACTTTACTAGAGTGTGAGATGAGTGTAATTGTGTGTTAGTTTGAGCATTCTTGGGCATTGCTTTTCTTTGGGATTGGAATGAAAACTTTTCCAGTCCTGTGGCCACTGCTGAGTTTTCCAAATTTGCTGACATACTGAGTGCAGCACTTCCACAACATCATCTTTCAGGATTTAAAATAGCTCAACTGGAATTCCATCACCTCCACTAGCTTTGTTTGTAGTGATGCTTCCTAAGGCCCACTTGACTTCACATTCCAGGATGTCTGGCTCTAGGTGAGTAATCACACCATCGTGATTATCTGGTACATGAAGATCTTTTTTGTACAGTTCTTCTGTGTATTCTTGCCACCTCTTATTTATATCATCTGCTTCTGTTAGGTCCCTACCATTTCTGTCCTTTATTGAGCCCATCTTTGCATGAAATGTTCCCTTGGTATCTCTAATTTTCTTGAAGAGATCTTGCCCAAGAAAATAAAATCTGTCACTGTTTCCCCTTTCCCCCCTTCTATTTACCATGAAATGATGGAATTGGATGCCATGATCTTAGTTTTTTGAATTTGGGTTTTAAGTCAGCTTTTCACTTTCCTTTTTCACCCTCATCAAGAGATAGTTCAGAGTAAATGAGGTATGGATTGATTGCTGGAGACCCAACTTGAATTTCCAACTCTGTGATTGACTTGAGGTGTGAATTTGGGAAACCACTCTGCTGCCTTGTCCTTAGTTCCCTGTAAAGTTAATGAGGCTGAAGATGCAAAGATTGTTCTAGTTCTGTGCCTCTGTTTTATAGAAATGATCAATCATAATTCTCAAATGGGAAATAAAAAAATAGAGAAGTGGAGAAATTTTTTTAGAAAATGAGAGAAGGAAAGGACCAAAAGAAGAAAAGGAATCCAAGGTCTGATCACTGCCTCATTAGGCGTTGACTAGTTGTCCAAATCAGCAGTAACGCCAATAGAGTTTTCCCAGGAGGAAGTAGATGATGTCAGTCACCTTTAGAACAAGCCCAAATGTCTAGTCTCCCAATTAGGGCTCATAAATTCTATTTGCATACTCTTAAGACAGCTATTGTCAAAATCTTCCTTTGCTGTTTTTCAATATTGTGATTACACTTCCTTTTCACAATAGACCAATAAATGTTAATCTTGTTGATTTCATATGTAAGTACAGCTTCTGAAAATGCCAATTTCTTGGAGGCAACAGGTGGTAAACAGGAAAAAAGAGAAAAAAAAAAAAAAAAACCAGCAATGATTTTGCAATAGAAGGAAAGGAGATTCAGAGTTATCAAGATATTCCATTCCACAATTATTTATTGAGTGCCAGATGCTGTGCTGAGTTCTAAGGATTCAAAGTGAGCAAGGCATCCATGTCACCACCATTAGTGACACTTAGAGAAATTGCCTAAAGAGATATCCAGTAAAAGGTGAAACCTGTATGCACACCCTGGTCTGTCAGGCTCTAACATCAATTAGGAAAACACTAAACTAATGTGGCTTTCCATATCTGTGAGACAAGCTGAGCACTCTGTTTTA
The DNA here is from genome assembly GCA_006410635.1 of Cephalophus harveyi. Taxonomy (NCBI): domain Eukaryota; kingdom Metazoa; phylum Chordata; class Mammalia; order Artiodactyla; family Bovidae; genus Cephalophus; species Cephalophus harveyi. The sequence goes on along the minus strand of SJYT01073221.1, from coordinate 267,739 downwards.
CCATTCTGTGTCTAGTTAACTCCAATATTTCTTAACTCAGTAGAAAAGTAACTCTGCCATTTACATAGCTGACTAGGCAGTTGATTATAATAACATTCAGTTCAGTTCAGTTCAGTCGCTCAGTCGTGTCCGACTCTTTGTGACCCCATGAATTGCAGCATGCTTGTTTGATAGACTTTTTAAAAAGTTTTCATTTTGAAATAGTTTTAAATTCACAGGAAGTGGCAAAGATAGTAGAGGTCCCTGTATCCTTAACCCAGGGCTTCACAGGTATCTCTAATGGCAAAGAATTTATCTGCCAATTCAGGAGACAGAGGAGATGTGGGTTTGATCCTCCGTTCGCGAAGATCCCCTGAAGGAAGGTGTGGCAATGCATCCCAGTATTTTTTGCCTGGAGAATCCCCTGGACAGAGGAGCCTGGCGGGCTGCTGTCCATGTGATCGCAAAGAATGGGATATGACCGAAGTGATGCATGCACACTTCCTTAGCCCAGGTTCATAACTATAACTATACTGTGTCTAAAACTTTATTCTCAAGCCCTGAGCAATTAGCCCTATTTCTTGGCTGAATGCTTCTAAACCACTGTGACATAAATGAAAACTCTTGATGCTTGAACTCTGACCTCTTTGTTTCTGAAATCTGAGAATTTCTTTTTCTATTCCCAAGGTCAGTATATATTAAATATTTTCATTATTATATTTCATCTGAAGCCAAATATGGCATCTGTGCCCTGACACTGAATTAAATCTCGGAGACAGAGTTTTCAGTGAAGTAGAAAAGAATAGCTTTATTGCTTTGCCAGGCAAAAGGGGTCACAGCAGGCTAATGCCCTGAAAATTGTATGTCCTAACCTGGAGGGAGTAATAAGTCTTACAGTAATGGTTCAAAGGAGGCATGATCAGCTCACGGACATTCTTCTGATTGGTTGGTGGTGAGGTAAGTAGGAGTCAGCATAATCAACCTTCAGGTTCTAATCTGTCTGTGGTCTACATGCTTGTGGGCAACATATCATCATTAATTGGTAACATCTCACACCTGGAGGGGGTTTAGAATCTGCAGAACAGCTGATGGATATTGCTGTGTATATCTGCTGACGGAGAATTGGGACCTTGCCCCAAGGCTGCACTGTTGTTTCTCTTGACTGCTTCTTCCTGGTCTTGCATCTCCTTCTTTCCCTAATTAACAACTGCTTGAATCTGCATGTTGGAACTCAGGGAAGATCACGGAGGCTGAATGATGGCTATTTCCTGTAATCAAAGAAGTAGGGGACCCAGAAAGGCCTTGCTTGGTATCAAAAGCAGAAGGAAAATAGCTGAATCCCCTAGAGACCAGCATGAACCAAACTCTAGACTGAAAAAGGACCCTGGAACCTCGGTATCTTTCAGTCACTTACCAAGATGCTTTTTGGAATAAATCTGTTCCCGAGTGTGGGATTGTAAAGTAAAAGTGACACTGCTAATCATAACTGAAAATAATTTTCTGAGCACTCCTTCTCATCCTGTCCTCCTTTGCTTCTTTTGTTTATCTTCATTGAGTTTGCTGTCCATTCAGACCCTCCCCTTACTAATAGTCTCTGCTCATCTTGGAGTATATGGAGGGCTGTGCATGACTGAAACATTCACGATTATCCATTTATTGATCAGCTCCCATGAAATTCCCTCATAGTGTTCTCAAGTCATCTGCAATGTGATGTCCTGATTACTCCTTTATTAGGTTTTGCTTTGGATGGAATTACCAAGCCAAATTGAAGTTCACGGCTGTTATGAACCATTTCTAAGACATCGTTCAAAAGCAAATCAGGGGATGCCTCTTGCCTGCTTCTGCCCCTTAGATTTTGGATCAAGATTCACATCCCATGCCCATTAACATGAGGTTGTTGCTTTATTTATGACCTTTACTTGGTGTATTGCAGTCTATTTCTGTTATCGCATTTTCATCAACTTATTTCAAATTCTGACTCTCACCTTGCACAGTTGCAGAAACTGCATGTCTGCGTTACTTTATTTAGCAGTTGCCTGAACCAATTATATCAGAAGTTCCTTTGCCTTTTCCTCTGCCCTTTCCTTGGACAAGGTGGAGGAGAGTGAGTAAAATTAGGACTTTTTCTATGCTTATTTTTAAACAAAGCCTCTTTAAAACTTAAGAGATATCATCTCCTTCCTCAGGAGGCTGGCAGCTGTCTGGCCCAGGGACACAATTACAGCTTTATCATTAAGACTGGGAGTCACTGATCAGGACCGCCATCTCTCCTATTCAGCGTATGCTGATGTGGATTCATTTACTAGATCAGCATGGAGGACAGCATGACCTCTTAGGAATTCTGAGAAGTGGGAGTTCAGAAGTGCACTCTCGTCAATGGAGGACCACCCTGCTTTGCTTTCCCCAGAAATTCCTGGATTTTCCTCCTGCTTGTCACCTGCCCAGCAAGTCCATAGAGGTCATTCAATAGATGCTTAGCTGTGTAGGTGTCAGATATTATGGTTTCATTGCAATGAAAGGGTAATTCTCTAGAGTGGGATCAACATAGGGCTGGAAGAGACAGTCCTTGGTTCTAGTTCCAACACTCACTTATGATTTTAACTGTGACCTTGAGCAAATTACATCATATCCTGAAAACTCCACACTTCGTCCATAGTGCTCTGGGGAGAAGCTAGCATACCAATAAGTGAAACACACCTAATATTTGTGCTCACAGTGTGCCCCATTGCTACTGTAAAATAATTTTTTAGAGAACTGTAAGACTTTTGGCTATACTCTGGAGGAAAGGGCTTGGACCTTGGAATGAGCTAGACCTGTGTTCAAAATCTCATTCTACCACTTATTAATTCTGTGACTTTGAATAAATCACAAAGATTTTGAGACTCAGAATTCTTATTTGCAATATAAGAATTATATGGAGTACATAAGATACGTGCAAAACTATTAGTGGTTTCCTTTTCCTTCAACTTTGACCTTGGCTATCATTTTACCATAGCTTGCGCCGGTCATTTTACTTAACATGGCTGATGTTTGGTTATCTGAGAAGGTGGTCATGTGGCTTGATAATTTCAAGATGACCAAGCCCCTGGATAAAATTTTCCTTTCCTAAGTTGTATGTGTATATGTGCTCTTCCTTTTTCTCCCCACGCATTTTTATCTCCTTTATTCTCTCCACCTGTGATCTACAGGTGAAGTCCCAGGTCCTCCTTATTTTTCCATTGCTGACTTCTGATTTTTCTTTGGATGCTATCTTGCCCATGTATTCCACTTGCAGTTGGATGCTATCTTGCCCATTTGGTCCTCCTGCAAAGTTGCTAAGGGGAATGCTGGGGGTACAGAGTTAGTCATTCTTTAACTACTTAATTATTTATTCTTACTCCTTTTAATCCAAGAAAGGAATCAAGGGGTTAGAAAAGGCATTGTGTACTCTCAGTTAAGCAGAAGTCAGGAGTCAGGTTAAATGTTACCTAGTGATCTCATTTTTATAATTAAGGTCTAAGGAGAACAGAGATGAACAAACAGAAAAAGGGACAAAGAGCCACCTACATAGCTACTGCTTTCATTCCCTATCAGTCTACACTGAAAACAAACTCAAGGACACCAGGCCTAATTTGCCCATCAGTGATGACCTCCCTGCTTGTCTGGCTAGTTCTATTGGCAGAAACGTGCAACTTATTCCCCAGCCTGGGCACTGCCATCTGTCACTGTGTCTTGTACTCCGGCAGGAAGCTGAATAGCTTGCTGACTCACAACAAAAATTAGGTAAATAGGAAGCCTCAAGTCTCTTTCCAAGAATTGACCTCAGCAGAAGCTCATGTCCTCACCTTAGCTCATATCCCATCCATGGGGACAACCTGAACCTGATGACTGGTAAGTACAGGAGAAAGGGCTGAGGCCTCTGTGGTGACTCTGTCACAGATCAGCTTTTCCCTCTGCCCCATCCCGCCCCCTCTCCATCCTTCACAGTTGATCCCAAGGACAGTGTCTAATATGCTTCCTGCATGCAGATTTCCGTCTCAGAGCCTGTTTCCTGGGAAACCTGGCCTGAGACCCTTTTATATTACAAATATTTTATTATGTCCTCTTTATAGGAAATTTATAGATAATATACCTACCACAACGCAAAATTAAGAAAAAAACCTAACCATAAAAAGCACAGCAATGCTTAGTAAAATAGTAGTGCATTTAATATTTAATAAGGTAATAATGTATCAGGTACAACTGTATCTGAAGATAAGAAGCATTCAGATGCCCGTGCCATAAAATCACCCTGCATTTGAGAGACACATGATCCAGGGGTGTTGTTTTGCCAACTTAAATGCTGCCAGTAGTGCTGCTGTGGGGGGTAGTTTGTGAATTAGTTATCAACTCTTGGGAAAGTTATGAACAAGACTAATATAATATACTCTTGATTTACCTGGTAGTTGTACTCCTGGATAATTCAATGTAAAAATAATAAGGAAATAGGGAAACATTACTTTGTGTTTTTCTATAAAGCAGGGAAAGTTTCTCAGTGTGGATAACTATGTAGCTGTGAATTTTTTTTTCCCCATACAGATCTTTCTGCAGAGATGCTGAGAGGTCATGAGGGTCTTGGGGCAATTCTTTTATGTATAGACATGATCATTGCAGGGAATAAGTACACTAGGTCCTTACCCACAAACATCCCCATCAATGAGACAGCCCTAAACACTCCTGTAAGTTTTCCATATGGCTTCTGGGAGTGTTGGCTCTGCTAAAGAAGGTCAGTGGAGTAAAGGAAAGGAAGTGAATTTTGAGTAGTAACCCCCAAACTGAAGACATCTACATGTTATGCTTGTACAGCAGGACCCAAGTTTCAACTCAGGCCTGTGTGACCCAGCCCTGGTGCCCCTCCCCTCAGCCCATTCTCCTGTTCTGTTTTACTTAGAAAAGATCAGGATTGAAGGAAGGACTTGCCTGACTTCCCAGGACCTCCCTACCATCCTCTGTTTTCTCCTCACTAATTTGAGGAGTGCTGAAATGCAGAGCCTTTTTAAAAAGACCCTCCTCATCCACCCTTAGGGGTCACAGCAGTGCCCTTTGAAATGTAGGCACATGGTCTCTGCTAAATTATAAGCTTCTATTCTGAGCACCATGATAGAGCGGCTGTGGTCCCAGGCTTCTCTAACTCCTTTTCCAGACAGACAGCTTTAATGGGCAAGCTTAGCTTTTATGGTTTGACAGCCTGGTAATTGGTAATTAGTTCATGAAGGCTGTGTCCTAATGGTTTCAGAGGGCATTTGTGGGGGGTGGTTTCTCTGTGAAGGAGCACACAATCCCTCCCTTCTCTTTTCTTTCTCATTTCCCCTGTCTTCCTCTGAGCCTTCCTCTTTTCTTCTGCACCTTTCTTTAAAATTTTTTTTCTTTTTAATTGAAGTAGAGAGTACGTTTTCTTTATCCATTCATCTGCTGTTGGACATTTAGGTTGCATCCATGCCTTGGCTAATGTAAATAGTTTTCTTCACCTTTCTTAATTATACTGCTCCACTTTTCACCTGAATATGTAGATAGCAAGGGGGGAGAGATGGGTGGCAGGATGGGGGGTGGGGGGAGAGAGAGAGAAAATACACTTACAAATGCCCAATTTCAAAGCGCACTTTTTTCCAGAGCCCTACTCCTTTCCAGTGTCATAGTCTGTCTGGGCTGTTCTAACAAAATGCCGTAACCTAAGGAACCATAAACAACAGAAATCTATTTCTCACAGTCTGGAGGCTGGAAAGTCCAAGATGAAGGTGCTGGCAGACTTGGTGTCTCTGGTGAAGAAAGTCTGCAGGACAGGTATGTCAGTTACGTGTGTCTCACATAGGGTTCGAGGCACACAAGCAAAGGCTACTTGGAATTATTTTTTGATGCTTGAAATCTGCTCTTTGGCCCTTGCACTATCCCACTCAGGGACTAAGCCCAGTACATCACTTTCAGCTCTCTAAGTAGTGCCCTAAATTGCTGAATTCCTTCATGACCATCCTCTCTTCAGATGGAGCCTGCTCTCGTTTATCCCTATTGGAAGTGTGCTCAGTCGTGTCCGACCCTTTGCGACCCCATGGACTTTAGCCTACCAGGCTCCTCTGTCCATGGGATTTTCCAAGCAACAGTACTGGAGTGGTTTGCTCTTTCCTTCTCCAGGAGATCTTCCCAACCCAGGGATCGAACCCAGGTCTCCCGCGTTGTAGACAGATGCTTTACTGCCTGAGCCACCAGGGATATTTTATCCCTAACGCATCCCTAATTCTCCATTCAGCTTGTGTTAGGTTTCACATTCCACCACTACTGCAAATAATTTATCACCTCCCCTCACAGCTAGCTCACTGCCTATTACTGTGAATTATTTACAGAAGAAACTCTGACTTGAGAAACTGAGATAATGTCACAAGTTATTTATGCAAAAAGAATGCAAACTTTCTCAGACTTCCCTCCTGCTTTCTAACTTCCCTTGCTGCAATTCTTGTTCTGGCCCAGCACTTCAGAAGCATTAACCAAGTTGGTTTTTACAGCCAACCTCTTGTCAAAATGAGAGAAGTTACTGGTTCCACTGAACAAAAGGATAAACGGACTAGTTCTGACATAGAGTCTTGGGAAGATGTCCTTTCAAGACCTATGGCTAGAAAAATCTTTGATAAGATCAGTTTCCCCTATAGCTTACTTAGGGCACATGTAATTGTGTCTTTTATTTCAATTTAATTATCATTCAGGGCAGCAGAAGAGATATTATGGATTTTTTTTTGCTGGTTTTATATATATGCTTGCTTAGATGCAAGCATTGCTTAGATGCTTGTAATGAGTTTGTTCTTTCAAAAGCTAGTTTTTGACCCCCTTTATAGTTTTAGAAAGACACTGTCCTAAACGCCTCTCTGACCACAAGCACAGGTGAGGAAATGTACAAGGACCGTAAAATGGCTTTTGTCATGATCTGTCCCTAAGCTGTTCTCCAAACTCCATCTTCAAACCCGTTCTGTTGCCCAGATTTGAGAGATAGGAATAAATCACACTCTTTCTCTTAACTTTGAGTCCACAACAGGATGAGAAACAGTTATCAGACAAGTGAAGGGCAAAGTACCACTTTTATAAAGGATAACAGTAGATTGGAGAGTTTACCTTGGATGTGCCTCGATAATCAAGCATCTGAGTTTTTATCCTTGAACTGAGACCTCAGAAGGATGCATCCAAGTGAAAGCTGAGGTCTGTGAAGCTCTCCCCCTTATACAGAATAGTTGCATTAAACATATCAAGGTCAAAGAATGAGGTCAGGGAAGGACAAGCCTTGAGACCTGCTGCTAGAATGCAGGTGTGGACCCTGATCCTAATATGTGTGCCCATGGTGGCAGAATGCAGCAGAACAGATCCAATTTGCAGACAGGTAGATGAGAAAGAGAGGCCCAGATGGATCCGTGAATGCTTATTTCCCTTTTCTGGTATAACCCCTTAGGTAAGTCATCACTGTATCCAGAAAAGAGGGGTGGAAGAGTTAAACACATATTGTTTCACCATGGGAGTAGAAATTTCTATGTGGAAACACGAAGGCTGGGAAGAAGGGGGACCCCAAATGTCTCTCATAGATTCTGGTTCAGACCATTTTCTTTAGCCCCGTTGTATTGGTCAAGACTCTGTGGTGGCAACTGATTGAAACCTCAACTCAGCAAAAGGAAGGAGAGTGGCTTATCAAATCACAAAAAGAATGACTACCACTCACTTTGTATGCGGCAAATCAGGAGCTCAAAGAATATTATCAGGATTCTATTTCTTTCCTTTTTTTGTTTTCCTCTATTTTGGCCTTGTTCTCAAGCAAGCTGTCTGCTTTTGCTAACAGGATGGCTGCCAGCTTACCTCTTCTGAGTGATCCTAGTAAGGACTGGGAAGAGGATCTCTTTCTTGATATTTCCATCAAATGAACCAGAGGGGAGTCTCATGGGTGTGGCCTGGGTCATGTGTCCATTGCTGAGCCAATCACAGTGGCCATGGTGAAAGGGTGCTGTGATTGGTTGGGCCTGGATCATATGTTAGCCCTCCACTGGAACAAAAATAATAGGCAAAAGTTTTATCCAAATCACATGGGCTAAGATTGGAGGAGGAGAGGATTCCCGAAGAAGACCAGGAGACACACAGAAAAATAAATCACAGTCTTTTATCTTTTTACTGATCTCTGTGGATTTTTTTAAAATAAGTTTTTTATGTTAGTATAGTTTTAGATTTACAAAAAGCTGTGGGGATAGTACAGAGAGTTGTCATATAACCCACAGGCAATTGTCTCTATTGTTATCATCATACATCACTGTGGTACATTTGTCATAATGAAACAATATTGATACAGTGTGTGTGTGTGTGTGTGTGTGTGTGTGTGTGTGTGTGTGCTCAGTTGTGTCCAACTCTTCGTAACCCCAGGCTCCTCTGTCTGTGGCATTTTCCAGGCAAGAATACTGGAATGGGTTGCCATTTCCTCCTCCAGGGGATCTTCCCCACCCAGGGATTAAACCCGTGTCTCGCGTCTCCTGCATTGACAGGTGGATTCTTTACCGCTGAGCTTCCAGGGAAGTCCATTGATAGGTTATCATCCAGTAAAGTCTGTACTGTATTTATACTCTCTTAGTGTTTAGCTCATGTCCCTTTTCTGTTTCAGGATCCCATCAAGGAAACCTATGTAACAGGAAGGCATCATGTCTCTTTAGATTCCTCTTCGGTGTTTTTATAGTTGCTCAGATTTTTCCTTGTTTTTGATGACCTTGCCAGTTTTGAGGTGTGCTGGTCAGGAGTTTTATAGACTCTCCCTCAGTTTGGATTTGTCTTATATTTTTTCTCATAGTTAGACCAGGGTCGTGGGTTTTAGAAGGAAATCCACAGAGGTAAAGTACCATTTTACCTCTTTCACATCACATCTAGAGAACATGCTATAAACATGACTTGTCACTGTTGATGGCAACTCACGATCACCTTGCCAAGGCTTTTCTGGTCAGGGTTTCCAGCTATAAAGGTATTAATTTTCCTACCCCATACTGTACTCTTTGGCAAAAAGTTACTGGGTGCAGTTTATACACAATGAATGATAATTATGCTCCATCACCTTGAAAGCAAAATTTGAAATTTTTCTGTGCAGAAGATTTGCCTATTTTCCAATCAATCATTTACATTAGTATGGCCTCATGGGTATTTGTTTTGTATTTTGGGTTATAATCTAATTCTACTTTCTTTAGTCTAAATTGTTCCAACTTTGTACTTGGCAAAGGTCTTCTTGCCATTGGCTCCTGTGTCCGCTTGCTTCACCCATCCTTGTGTTCCCCACCCCTCAACTTTCCTGCTTCCTAGCATTATAAGATTCTCCAGGCTTATCTTATATATTGGTTTACTTCCTGTCCCAATCCTAAAATCAGTAGTTTCTCCAAGAATTTCTGGTTCCTTTTACTGCAGAATGGTTTTAGACACCTATATTAGGGTGCTAGATGTGCCTGTGGCTACTGGGGTGTCTATGATTCTGGCCCTCTCAGCAAATGAACAAGGAAATAATATGTTGTATACCAACAGGTGTGTATGCACATATCTATAAATATTTCTATATGCAACCATCTGCATCTATATTAAGCTAAACATGAGTTCATATTTATGTGTTGAATTCTGATTCATTACCACATGACTCATCCCAGCCTTCTCCTGTTGCTTGTCTATAACCTTCCACCCTACAGTGAGAAAACTGGTTCCGACTACTCTTTGCTCAGTTCCAGTAAAAATAGTTGATTGATTCAATTCCAGTGAAAATGTAGTTTCAGAATTGTTAACTTTATATTCCTTTGAGTTTGATATTTTGCTTGTGTTGCTGTTTACCTTTTCTTTCTGCTAGCTGTGCTATTCAATCTAGTAGCCACTAATCATGTGTGGATATTTAAATGTAAATTAAAATTATGTAAAATGGAATGTTTGGTTCCTTAGTTACACTTCAAGCCACTGTTCAGGAGGTCTATAATCCCCTTGGCTAATGTTCAGCACTAGACACAACACACTCCCATCATTGCATAAAGTTCTATTGCATAATCTACACCCCGTTTTTCTCCACGTTTTTCTGCTATGTGTCTGGTAGCCACAGGCCAGTTCTGTCTTCCTAGCCTTGGCTCTCAGGGAGAACCTTGCCCAAGGTCAGATCCAAGATCCCTACTTGCCCAAGAAAGGGAGTTGAGATGTCATATGCTGAGAGCTGGGAGCCAAATGTACTTTGCCCTAAAGAGCACAGTTCTGTGTGAGGGAGAAACATACAAGCTGTCATAGAGAAATACAAGACTGAGATGGGATGGATGAGAGAAGGCATGTCAAGGGCGATACTGCTTGAGCTATGTCTTGAGGATTGCTTCAGGAATGGTAAGCGGGCCACAGGCAACCCAGAGAATGAAACAGCACGTGAAACGTGAGGGCATGAGTACTGGTGTGTGTGTGCAGCTCAGTCGTGTCCAACTCGTTGCAACCCCATGGACTATAGCCCACCAGGCTCCTCTGTCTAAAGGATTTTCCAGGCAAGAATACTGTAGCGGGCTGCCATTTCCTTCTCCAGGGGATCTTCCCAACTGAAGGATCAAACTCATGTCTCTTGCATCTCCACCATGGGCAGGCAGATTTTTACCACTGGCGCCACTTGGGAAACCTAAGTCCTGGATGTATCATGTTTGCTGAATGGAGCCCTAGAGAGTCAGTGCATCTTCAGTGGTGAGTAGGACATGGAGGAAGTAGCAGGAGGTAGATTGGAGAGTTGAGTGCTAGTGGACTCTGACTTGCAAGCAGGTTTGGACTTGATTATAAAAATTGTGGGTTGTTAGGAGAGAGTTTTACATTGGAAAGTGATGTGATCTGATCTCTAGTTTAAAAATATCACCCTGCTGGTTGCTGGTGAAGCTAGAAATAGAAGAGGTGGGTTAATATGCAGGGAGAAGAGGGTGAGGAAATTTTCTTTTTTTCAGTTCTCATATCATTTAATTTTCCAATAGTTCTTAGCCATTCTTTCCCCCAGGGGAAACTTACCCACCCAGGGATCGAACCCAGGTCTCCTGTAGGGCAGGCAGATTCTTTACCATCTCAGCCACCAGGGAAGCCCTTAAAATAGTTAGCCACCTTCTATTTCTTGAAGCTAATGTCCCTGCATTTCCTTGACCAATCCTCTCTCCTGGGTCTTCTTCTCTTCCTGTTTTTCTTGAGTGTGTTAGTTTTTTATTGCTGCTATAACACATCACCAAATTTAGTGGCTTAAAACAAGGCAAGCTTATCATCTCAAAATTCTGTACTTTAGATATCTGACTCACGTTTCACTGGGGTAAAATCAAGGTGTCAGCAGTCTGTGTTCCCTTCTGGAGACTGTGGGGCCAGGTCAGTTTCCTTGCCTTTTCCAGCTTCTAGAGGCTGCCTGGATTCCTTAGCTCATGGTCCATTCCTCCTTCTTCAAAGCCAGCCATCATAGATGAGTTTCTCTCCCCACATCCCGCTGGCCTCTTTTCTGCCTCCCTCTTCTACTTTTAAGGACCCTTGTGATTATAGTGGCCCACGCATATTATTCCAATCTCCCATCTCACAGTCATTAATTTAGTTACAGACTTCTGCAAAGTCCCTATATAAGTCAATATTTTCACAGGTTCCAGGGAATAGGGGGTGGGCATCTTTAGGGGGCTGTTATTGTGCCAACCACACTGAGGGTTTCATAGTCATTTCTGGAGTCCATCTCTAAATTGACATTCATCATTGGCTCTTTACCTCAGTCCAGCTGCCAGACTCATGTTTGGAATCTGTTTTTATCTCTACGCTGGATATTTAGAAAAGTAGCCTTGAAAGGAAAGGAAATGTTGGTTTGATGGAGCTACCTAAGATAGAAGGAGAATGGAAGTGAAGATGAGGTTGGTACCCAGAATCTCATGCTCCCTCTCATTGCCATGGTTACAGAGCACTGTCAGGTTTATGGTCAGCCATGCAAAGGAGCAAGATAAGGTCCAGTCAGAGCCTGCTGTGCTGCTCCAAGGAGCCAGAAAAGTGGGAGAAGGTCAAAGCAAAGATGCCAGGATCATGGAATTGTAGAGGGAGATTCTCAGAAGAACCAGAGGAGAGTGGCATAGAAAGAGCCAGACAACCTGGGAGAGCAGCATGGAATTAGATTTAGACCTCTATTGGGGTAAATTAGGACCCTTATTTTTCCAGAAAAATAGAAAAGATTATAAATTTTTTATGGAACAGAAGCAGGGACTTTTGTCAAAGAGTAAAGCTTGCCTTGAGAATTGATGGCCCTGTGGCATCAGACTGCATTAGAAGTGGCTACCTAGGAAGATAGAGATAATTATCATTTATTAAGTGTTTAGTATGTCCTGGGCTCTTTACAATTATCATCTCTAGTCCTTATAAGTAATCCTGCAGTCTGTATTTCAAAGACGAGGAGATTAAGGCTTAGAGAGATGTAAAAAGGGGAGCCAGGATTTATATAAAAGTATGTACAATGCTAAGGGCTTCCCTGGTGGCTCAGATAGTAAAGCAACCACCTGCAATGCAGGAGACTGGAGTTCAATCCCTGGGTCGGGAAGATCCCCCGGAAAAGGAATGGCTACCCACTCCAGCATTCTTGCTTAGAGAATCCCATGCACAGAGGAGCCTGGCGGGCTATAGTCCATGAGGTTGCAAAGAGCTGGACACGATTGAAGTGACTTAAACACACACACACACACTGTAAGATGCTCAAGCTAGAGCTCTTTCCGCAGTACTATATATAAAATAGATCACCAGCAGGAGCCTACTATATAGCACAGGGAACTATGCTCGATATCTTATAATAACCTACGACGGAAAAGAATCTGAAAATAATAGCTTTATACATAAATTATATATGTATGACTGACTCACTTTGCTGCACACCTGAAAAATCACACAGCATTGTAAATCAACTATATTTCAATTAAAAATTGAAGACATAGAAAGGAAAAAAAAGGCTAGAGCTCTTTCAAACACATTGCACTAAGGGCAGTTATTGAGGGAGAGAAACAAGAGAGCCCAAGAGCACTGGAACATTGAGATGGGTTTGTGGTGCTGTGCTGGAAATGGGTATTCACAGACAAGGGTGTGCTCAGAGGAGGCCAGGAATGATGGTCCAGAGGCTGAGAACCACGTCTAGGAACTGTTCATGGGAAGTTAAGTCTGTTTCAGAGAGGATTATGGGGTCAGCTAAGTTACCTTTCCAAATACCCGAGGGTGGATACGTGGAAAAACAACGCAGCAGAAATTACAGGGAGGTAGATTTCAGTGTTTTTGAGGAAGTGCTCACTAGCCGCGTGGCTGGCTAGCCTGGGGGAGCCCGTAGCTGCTGCTGCCCATGGCTTTGCGTACCTGCCTCGCTGCTGGAGTGCCAGCAGTGCTCGCCTAAACAGCCATCTGTCAGGTGTGACCCACAGAAGACTCCATCCTGAGGACAAGCGGCATAGGTACCTCTTAGACTCCAAGATGATGGAATTCTTCCTTTCTCTGCTTCTGCGAGCCTTTCAAGACCGCCACAACTCCCATGATAGAGGCTTTTTGGAAGACACGGTGGTGGTGATGGTTTAGTTGTTAAATTGTGTCCATCTGTTTTGCGAGCTCATGGACTGTACCCCGCCAGGCTCCTCCGTCCAGGGGTTTCCCAGACAAGAATATTGGAATGGGTTGGCATTTCTTTCTCTAGGAAACATTCCCGACCCAGGGATGGAACCCATGTCTCCTGCATTGCAGGCAGATTCTTTACCATTGAGCCACCTGGGAAGCCCCTTTGTGAGATATAGCTTTGTTCATATAAGCCAGGGGATAGTAAACTGTGTTTGTAAGGGAGCAGGTAGTATATATTTTAGGCTTTGTGAACCAAATGGTTTCTGTTGCAACTACTCAACTTGACTGTTGTGGTAGGAAAGTAACCATAGATAATGCTTAAACAAATGCAGTGGCTGAATTCAAAAAAAAAAAAAATTATCTTTACAAAATCATGTGGGGGCTGAATTAGGTGCTCCTGGGCAGTTACTCACCTATTCCTGATTTAGACCATTTATTTTGTGAAAAATAATGTCTTGTTTAGAGTTATTTTCAGCTACAAAGCAATGTATTACCATTTAACTCTTTACTCTTTAATATTTATCCATGTTGTGTAGTCTCTATTTCTTTCATTAGATTGGAAAACAGTTTATGGGCAAAAGGTCAAATTCATCTTTAAATAGCCTCATAAATCTGTTAGGGGAACCACTGACTGAAACTTCCCACCCTGGCCAGGCCTGATGCTAACCACTGCATGAGTTACCTTAAGCAGGAGGGCCTGATAAGGAACTCAGAATTGACAAACTACCACCTGAAGAATTCAGGAAAGGTCAAAAGGAGATAGGAGACTCCAGTCCATATGTCCTACCACCCTCCCAGAATCCTTCTCACCGGAATCCATCTTGGCTGAGTGATGGGCACAGGCCATCAGGAAGGATCCCAAATCAGTGATTGGCCAGAGATATCCCGAAAACTAATCCCAGCACCATGAAACCCAAGACTACTGGCTTTGTGGCAAAGCATTTCCCCTAGGTTCCCTGACCCTGCTGCTCTCCGCCCAGGCACCCGTTCCCCATAAAGTCTCTTGCTTTGTCAGCAGGCGTGTCTCTGCGGACAATTCATTTCCCAGGGTCGACAGGAGCCCACTCCCGGGTCCTGGCAGGTGACCCCCTTCCTGCAACAAGCCTAGCATAATGGCTCCAATCCCAAAGCCATTTCACCGAAACTTGTGCCTCTGTACAAAGTATCATGGAATCACTGGCATTTATGTGGGTCAGAATGGATAACAGAGGTCAAGTAATTAAACATTCCATTTCTCAGATGAAAACCCTAAACCCAAGACAAGAGCTGTGTCTTTCCCAATGTCACACAGCTAGTTGGAACCAGATGTCCTGATGTGCTGGCGAATAAGCTCACCCTGCACTGCTGAGGCCATAGTGGTTTCTGCTGCCCCAGAGTGCCACTTATTCTGCACCTGCTATTTACCAGGGAACCAGGAGCTGCAGACCCAGAGTGGGGGAAAATTCAGCATTCACTCTCAAGATCCATGTTGAATATGGATGAGGGGGTCAGCCACGCCCCACAGCGCATGCCTCTCTTTGTGTCACGGACAGTGAATTCTCCAAGGAAGTGAGCTTCAGACAATGGGACCACATGGTCCTTTTAATAAAAATGACTGCCATTATTGGATGCTTCCCACATACCTGGGATTGTATTAAACACTTTGAATGCATTTAGTTCCCTTTCTTTGAATGACCCCAAGCCCTTTAACTGCAAACATATTAAAATTTTAATTAAAAGAACACACCATGGCACACACATATCTTCTATCACATGTGTTGCTTCATTAAGCATCTTGCTGTAGACAGGAAGTGGGAATTTCTGGGTGAGTTTAGTGAGCAAAAGATTCATTTACCTCAATAACATGGGAAGAGTGTAGCTATTTCCAGAGTCTGTCCTCAAGGCTCCTTCTAGTCTTACAGCTGGCCACCCCACAGGCCATGCTTCTTTTGGTCCCCTCTGGCAATGGGCTTTTGGGGTACACAGTCCCATTTGTATACAGAACAGGTCTTTCTTTTTAGTGCACACTAATTCCAGTTATGCCTACAGCGCCATCTTTTATGGAAATTTCTTGACTCAGCAATGTATCTTAGCCACTGCCAGGCCGAATTCACATCACCAGCCAGGTAGATAAACAAAGATATACTCTCCTTAAATAAACTGTTGTGAATTCTCAGCTCATGGTCTGGAAAGCACGATAGGTGCTTAATAGATATTTATTGATTCATCATTTATTTTTCCACAAAAAAGTGCTCACGTGTTTGTAACATGATACACATACCAATTGATTTTCTGTTAAACTCCAGGGACTTGACAGTGAGCTCCCTTCAAGTCCCAGCCTTTTCATGGTTACTTTTCTGCTGCTGCCTATATCTAATGGTGAAACGTGATCACAGGGGAACGATGAGAGGGACAGGGGAATGATGAGAGGGAGGCCTTTCTCTTTTGCCATCAGTCCGCATGGCAAGAAGCAAGCCAACCTTTTCCTGTGTCTGTTTGGATGCCTATAAATTGGCACCAGAGTAGAAAGGACAGAGGATGAAGAGTCAGTGTCATCAACCAACATTTTGTGCTCTGAAGGCTGTGTTCAGAGCTGACTTGAAGTCCATTGCAATGCAAGTGGTAGGGAAAAAATGACATTGACCTGGCATGATAGCATGGTGTGTTTTATAAAAGCACAATTCCACTGAGCTGGCTGTAGTTAGCCTAATCAGATTGGGCAGAAGCATGGGAGGCAAGGAATTGGAGGTGCATTTATTTCTCCAGGGAGGCAATAAAAAGAACACACAGGGATAGAGGTGGACAGGTAGTGCCAGATTCTAGGCTCAGCTCTGTTGCTCTGAGTGGAGTGACTTGGGGCAAATTGCTTGACTTCTTGTAGGAAAAAGGAGGGAACAGCAGAGAGGGCTGTATCAGAAGTCTTCTAATGTCTCCTCACATTCTGACATTTAGGGATTCTCTATCATCAGGAAACACTGCTTTGATTCTGAATCAGAAAATGAGACCCCTCCCCCACACTGTGGATTGAATTGTGCCCATCCCCAAGAGACATATCCTAAACCCCAGCATCTGTGAATGTGTCTTTCCAGTAAGTCCCCTACATACAAACCTCCAAGTCGCAAACTATCAAAGATGAGAATGTGTGTTCACATGGCCAGTCACGTAAGTTAGCTCTACTTGAGGAGGCACTGTTAGTTTCAGAGGCATAGAACCTGAATGCAGAATGGTACATGAAGATTGCAGCACCCATTCAGGATGCAATCCAGGGCTACAACGTCATCTATAATGAGAGGAAAAGAGCTACTACCCAGACATCACTGAATCATTTTTTCAAGAGGGTAGGTGGAATTGAATCCGGCAAGGAACCAGAGCATGTGGCATCAACGTCATGTGTGATGAAATTGCAGCTTCTCCTCCGTCTCTTATTGCTGATGATCCTTCAGCTCTTCTACCTCCCACCTCCTCCACCTCCTCTGGTCGATAACTCTTCTTGCCTGTTCACTCAATGTCAGCCCCTGTGTGCCAGTTGTTGTACTGTACTACTGTACTTTTCAAGGTACAGTACTGTAAGATTTTAAATGTTCTTTTTTATGTTTTTTTTTTTAATGTATTATTTGTGTGAAAAGTATCCTTGAAAGAAAAGCTATGACAAACCTAGACAGCATATTAAAAAGCAGAGATATCACTTTGTCCACAAAAGTCCATATAGTCAAACCGATGGCTTTTCCAGTGGTCATGTATGGATGTGAGAGTTGGACCATAAAGAAGGCTGAGCGCTGAAGAAATGATGCTTTCCAACTGTGGTGCTGGAGAAGACTCTTGAGAGTCTCTTGGACAGCAAGGAGATCAAACCAATCAATCCTAAAGGAAATCAATCCTGGATACTCTTTGGAAGGACTGATGCTGAAGCTGAAGCTCCAATACTTTGCCTGATACAAACAGCCAACTCATCAGAAAAGACCCTGATGCTTTGAAAGATTGAGGGCAAAAGGATAAGGGAGCAGTAGAGGATGAGATGGTTGGATGGCATCATTGACTCAATGGGCATGAGTTTGAGCAAGATCCAGGAGATAGTGAAGGACAGGGGAAGCCTGGCGGGCTACAGTCCATGAGGTTGCAAAGAGTTGGACATGACTGAGTGACTGAACAACAACATTATACACTGATTGTAGTACAGCACTGTAATATATAGCTGACTGTGTTAGTTGTATATCTAGGCTAACTGTTGGATTTATGAACATATTGGACTTACCAACACACTCTTGGAATAGAACTCATTTGTATGTAGGGAACTTAAATGGAAAAAGAATCTTTTCAGATGTACTTAAGTCAAAGGTCTTGAGATGAGACCATCCTGAATGACTTGGGTGGGCTCCAAATCCAGTGATGAATGTCTTGATAAGAGAGATACACAGAAGAGAAGATGAAGTGGAGATGGAGGCAGAGATAGTAGTGATGAGGCCGCAAGTGCAGGAGTGTCAGGGAAGCACCCATAACTGGAGGAGGCAAGAAACAAATTCTCCCTAGAGCCCAGCTGAAGGATGTCCCTGGTGACACACGGATTTCAGACTTCTCCAGAACTATGAGAGACTATATCCCCATTTTTTTTCTTATTTTAAAGCCTCCAAGTTTGTGATAACTTGTTCTGGCAGTCATGAGATACTAATATACACAACCAAAGACATATAGAAAGAGAAACTTATGTCAGGAATGAAGCAAAACTACGATTTTTCAAGTCTGAATTAAGACCTTTTAGCATTTTTTTTTTTTTCTTGAGCTCTCTGTGCAATTTGGGTCTTGTATGTGTTAAGTCATTCAGTAGTGTCCCACTCTTTGAAACTCTATGGACCATAGCCCACCAGGCTCCTCTGCCCATGGGATTTTCTGGGCAAGAATACTGGAGTGGGTTGCCATTTCCTCCTCCAGGGGATCTTCCTGACCCAGGGATAGAACCAGGGTCTCCATTGTCTCCTGCCTTGGCAAGGGGGTTCTTTACCACTAGTGCCACCTTAGAGGAGGGCAGGGATGGCAAATTATGTCCCACAGGCTTTATCTGGCCCGCCACCTGTTTTTGTAAATAAAGTATTATTGGAACATAACCACACCCATTCATTTACATACATTCTGTGGCTCTACGGCTGTTTTTGCACTGTAATATTTGAGTTGAAGAGTTGCAACAGAGACCATCTGCCCTGCAAAACTGAAAATATTTTCTATCTGTTGCTTTACAGAAAAACATAAAGCTGACCCCTGGAATAGGGGAGAGAGCATGAGCTTTGGAAAATTGTTATTGTTTAGTCGCTAAGTCGAGTCTGACTCTTTTGCAACTCCCTGAACTGTAGCCCACCAGGCTCCTCTGTTCGTGGGATTTTCTGGGCAAGAATGCTGGAGTGGATTGCCATTTCCTCCTCCAGGGGATCTCCCCAACCCAGGGATGGAATCCTCGTCTCTGAGTCTCCTGCACTAGCGCTCAGATTCTATACCGCTGAGCCACCAAGGAAGTTTTGGGAAGAACTGAATTCAAATCCTGACTCTCACCATTTCCTAGCCTGGACAAGCCCCCAGGACCTCACCTTCCTCCTTGGGGAGGCAGGTAGGCTGAAGCTGTCCCTGGGGGTTAGATGTTGATGTTTAGCGTAGTGCTTGATCAGAGGAGGGATATCCCCATCCCATGTCCCCTCTTCCACCTTGACCTGGCCCCTCTGACAAACCTAACCATGACCATTTCCTGGCAGCTTCCTTAGTCTTTCCTGGAAGGAAGCTGCTCCCCTCTCTCTGTTCCTGGGTGGTCTGCAGTCTTCCCCACCCTAACTCTGCCCTGGTCCTGTAAGACTTCTCATTCACATTCAACAGGTCTGCCTCTTCTGGTAGGCTTTCCAGCCTCTGAGAAGTCTAGGACCATCCTCCAATGGAGAACTGGTCCAGTCCCTTTCGGTCCTGACATCCCTCCGCCAAACTGTGCAGAAATCTGGCATCCTCGCAGCGAGCAGCCCTTAGATTCTTTGAAACATACCACGGCTTGGCCCCCGTTTTCCTTGATTCCCTGCCAAACCCATTACACGTGTCGGAGCGGCAAGGGACTGGAAGAATTACGGTTTCCATTTGGCTTCTGCGGCCGTTTCGTCTAATTTGCACTGGCTTTGACATACAGCGATTGCTGTTTTTGTTGTTGGGATTTGGAGGCTGTTTCAAGCTCTGTCTCTTTTCTCCTATTTTCTCTTAGCTCTTTCTCTTTCCGTGAGGGGGGTAGGGGCAGAAGCCTCGCAAGTAAGTAACAAAACTCAGGCTTAGCTGCCACCATCAGAGCCCCCACGCTCACATGGACTCATTTGCTCCAGCACCAGATTTCATTAACTGAAGGGCGACATTGCAAGGCGAAGCATGATAATGAGGCTGGAACTAATCAGAACATATGGGATGTTTTTACCATTAGCTCCAATTCCTGACATGGGAGGAGGCATGCTGGCAGGGGGGCAGTTTAAGCAGGATTTTATTATCCACGTGGGGTTACATCCATGACCCCTGAGTCCATTCTCTCCAGGGTGGCCTCCTTCTCCTATTCCCATCCTTCACCCTGCAACCCCTGCCAGCCCTGCCAGGGCAGATCGTGGCCATAAAAATGAACAAAAACTCACTGAATCAAAGACTGGTCTTGCTGAAGATAGTTCCCAGCACCTCCTTGTTGACTAATCTAAATTGGACTTTTCCATCCTCTTCTGCTTGACTTCTTGGTGGGTATGACACTACTGACTGTGCCCCTTCGACCTTGAATGAGTTCTGGGACATTGGCCTCCTTTGATTTTCCTCCTCTGAATCCTTCTTGCTCCATCCATTTTTGCAGGTTAAATTTGTATACGTTGAGAAGCATCCACATTGCTACCCAAGGTGAGGAAGTTTTGGGAATCGAAATAGAGTAACTACCATACTATTTCGCAGAGACTTGCCCTACTGCCCTACCCCCTCCTTTCTCGATCTCCTTTTATCCTTCTTTCTCTCTTTTTCTTTGTGCAGATTTTGCCAGTTGCTGGCAGAGCACTAGAGATGCAAAGGTGAGGGGCAACAGTCGCTGGCCTGGAGGACATCACAGTCTGTGATCTGCGGCCGTCACTCCACTTCCCTCTCCACACTCTGCTCCGGAATTTTCCAAACACAGAACCAGGAAGGTTTTTCAGGTCCACAGTGACTCATAACCTCATTTAGCAAAAGAGGTCACAGGAATTCAGAGAGGGAAAGTCATTTATTTAAGATTACATCGCATGAGAGTGGCTGGTTCATACAGTGGCACCCTTTGCACATTATCCCTCACTGCTGTCTCCATCATAAATGCATCGTTTAAGAAGGGTTCGAGGGACCTTGCTGGCTGTCAGTGGTTAAGACTTCACACATGGGTTCAGTCCCTGGTCAGGGAACTAAGCTCCTGCATGCTGCACAGCCAAATAAACAAAAAGTAGACGGGTCGCAGACTCTGTGGCAGATGGTTTTGGCATCCCGTGCAGGTCCACCCTCTTCCCCTCACCCCCCCTAGATTCTGCAGGTGTTGGCAGCTCTCATCTGCATTCTTTCCTGAGCAGTTGCCTTTGGCTGACGTTGCCACTTACCCAAAGATGCCTGGAAGATTGGCAGGGGGCAGCTCATGACCAATGACTGTTGTGTGGCACTGAGGCCCCAGGTCTCTTGCATTTGGGCAGAAAATCTCTGTGCTGCAGTTTATGCCCCGGGCTTCCAGAGGAATCAGTCTGCATCTAGGCTTCTGCTGAAGCCACGTTGTGGTCTAGTTTCTTCTCTACCTGCTCCTGCTTCCTCATGCCACTCTAGATTTCTCCCCCACCTAAGGCTCAACTTCTGGGAAATGTGCTCTGTAACAAATGTTACCACCTCATCTGCCTGCATGGGCTTCCATTCTCCATCACTTAAATGAGATAGTTGGCCTACAACAGGGCTGTTAGTATGCAGGCAGCAATCATAGTCAGCAATCATGGCCTTCGTCTTTGTCCTCCTCAGAGAGCACTGGACACCTTGCCCTTGAAATATGTGAGATGAGGCAGGGAGGCAAGGATGGAGAAGTATTTCTTCAGGAGAGCAGTGAGGATGTCTTGACTGAGGTAGAAATGGTTATGAAAGACTGGATGCCGGCACAGAAGCATGAAACACTGCCTCTCTTCTGCCAAGTGTTAGGGGAATTTCCTCCAGGCAGATATGGTTTGGATGGCATGACAGAGGTTAGGTTGCCTTCATCTGAGAATCACTCAGAATTAGATGACACAAACAGCCTATGCCTAAGAAGAAGAAAAACAACCTGGAATTGATTCAAGCATTTTTCTTTCCTATGCTTCTCAATGCACACCCATCCGAGAACTGAGAGATGCTCCCTGCTAGTACATTCCATCTAGAGATCAGTGCAAAGAAACAAATTTATTGAGGACAGGACGTTGTATGTGCAAGGGGCTGGCATGGGGATGGGAATGAACCATCTGATGGGAAAGACATATTCACATATAACTAGATGAGTAAGTGGATTCCAATGTTGTTTACATGGGGAGGTTTATAATCAAGAGGATCCCGTGTTTCTCTATCACATATTCTTTGAGGTCTGCCATCTCCATGGCCAACCTTCCAGTTCAAAATCTATCCTTTCCTTCTGAAATGGAGCAGGACCCTATGGCCATTGCCTCACCACCCATGTCCTCAGCCTGCCTTTTTTTTTTTTTTAATTTTATTTTTACTTTAGTTTACTTTATAATACCATATTGATTTTGCCATACATTTACATGAATCCACCACAGGTGTATATGAGCTCCCAGTCCTGAATCCCCCTCCCACCTCCCAACCCATATCATCTCTCTGGATCATCCCCGTGCACCAGCTCCAAGCATCCTGTATCCTGCATCGAACATAGGCTGGCACTTCATTTCTTACATGATAGTATACATGTTTCGATGCCATTCTCCTAAATCATCCCACCCTCTCCCTCTCCCTCAGAGTCCAAAAGTCCATTCTATACATCTGTATCTCTTTTGCTGTCTCGCATACAAGGTCATCATTACCATCTTTCTAAATTCCATATATATGTGTCAGTATACTGTATTGGTGTCTTTCTTTCTGGCTTATTTCACTCTGTATAATCGGCTTCAGTTTCATCCATCTCATTAGAACTGATTCAAATGAATTCTTTTTAATGGCTGAGTAATACTCCATTGTGTATATGTACCACAGCTTTCTTATCCATTCATCTGCTGATGGACATCTAGGTTGCTTCCATGTCCTGGCTATTATAAACAGTGCTGCAATGAACATTGGGGTACATGTGTCTCTTTCAATTCTGGTTTCCTTGGTGTGTATGCCCAGCAGTGGGATTGCTGGGTCATAAGGCAGTTCTATTTGCAGTTTTTTAAAGAATCTCCACACTGTTCTCCATAGTGGCTGTACTAGTTTGCATTCCCACCAACAGTGTAAGAGGGTTCCCTTTTCTCCACACCCTCTCCAGAATTTATTGCTTGTAGACTTTTGGATCGCAGCCATTCTGACTGGTGTGAAATGGTACCTCATTGTGGTCTTGATTTGCATTTCTCTGATAATGAGTGATGTTGAGCATCTTTTCATGTGTTTGTTAGCCATCCGTATGTCTTCTTTGGAGAAATGTCTGTTTAGTTCTTTGGCCCATTTTTTGATTGGGTCGTTTATTTTTCTGGAATTGAGCTGCATGAGTTGCTTGTATATTTTTGAGATTAGTTGTTTGTCAGTTGCTTCATTTGCTATTGTTTTCTCCCATTCAGAAGGCTGTCTTTTCACCTTGCTTTTAGTTTCCTTTGTTGTGCAGAAGCTTTTAATTTTAATTAGATCCCATTTGTTTATTTTTGCTTTTATTTCCAGTATTCTGGGAGATGGATCATAGAGGATCCTGCTGTGATTTATGTCAGAGAGTGTTTTGCCTATGTTCTCCTCTAGGAGTTTTATAGTTTCTGGTCTTATGTTTAGATCTTTATTCCATTTTGAGCTTATTTTTGTGTGTGGTGTTAGAAAGTGGTCTAGTTTCATTCTTCTACAAGTGGTTGACCAGTTTTCCCAGCACCACTTGTTAAAGAGATTGTCTTTACTCCATTGTATATTCTTGCCTCCTTTGTCGAAGATAAGGTGTCCATAGGTGTTCAGCCTGCCTTTTATGTGTGGAAAAACTTTAGCCAAAGAATAAGTTTAATCAGAGGAGTGAGAAAATGCAGAAACAAAGGAAAGTAGTCAGAAGAGATCAAATATTACTCGTGTGCATGCATGCTTATCCCTGTCTGACTCTTTGTGACCCCACAGACTGTAGCCCACCAGGCTCCTCTCTCCATGGGAATTTTTAGGCAAGAATACTGGAGTGAGCTGCCATTTTCTCCTCCAGGGGGTTTTCCTGATCCAGGGATTGAGCCCGCATTTCTTATGTCTCAGGCATTGCAGGTGGGTTTTTCACCTGCTGAGCCATAATGTGGTCCTTAAACAAAGTCAAGGACCTTTAATTCCTTCTCAAGGGCTATAGATAACATTCTGAGCCATATCTTATGGATTGTCTTGTAGATACTGAAACGTCCACCACATGGAAGAAGTTAACTATTTGGTGACCAAACAGTAGCCATGACGTAACTGCCTCATAAAAATAGGAACAGATCAGCCCTGGAACTGGAGATGAACTATGCTTACAACAACCCCATCAAGATGACACTGGTCAGACCACAGATGACCAATTTCAGGACAGGACTGGAAAAGGTCATTTTTCATTCCAATTCCAAAGAAAGGCAATGCAAAAGAATGCTTCAACTACCGCACAATTGCACTCATCTCATGTGCTAGTAAAGTAATGCTCAAAATTCTCCAAGCCAGGCTTCAGCAATACGTGAACCGTGAACTCCCTGATGTTCAAGCTGGTTTTAGAAAAGGCAGAGGAACCAGAGATCAAATTGCCAACATCCACTGGATCATGGAAAAAGCAAGAGAGTTCCAGAAAAACATCTATTTCTGCTTTCTTGACTATGCCAAAGCCTTTGACTGTGTGGATCACAATAAACTGTGGAAAATTCTGAAAGAGATGGGAATACCAGACCACCTGTGGAGATCAGCCCTGGGATTTCTTTGGAAGGAATGATGCTAAAGCTGAAACTCCAGTACTTTGGCCACCTCATGCGAAGAGTTGACTCATTGGAAAAGACTCTGATGCTGGGAGGGATTGGGGGCAGGAGTAGAAGGGGACAACCGAGGATGAGATGGCTGAATGTCATCACGGACTCGATGGACGTGAGTCTGAGTGAACTCCGAGAGATGGTAATGAACAGGGAGGCCTGGCGTGCTGCGATTCATGGGGTCGCGAAGAGTTGGACACGACTGAGCGACTGAACTGAACTGAACTGTCAGAGCTGAATATGCTGTTTCTGCATGTAGCCTCCTCCTCTCCTCTGTAAAATCTCTTTCCTACTGATTGTCAGTGGGTGGGGGAGTCAGCCTTTGGACAGGAGTTTGTCCCCCCAACTCCCATAGCCATTGCCAGCATCCAAAGTAAAGCAAACTTTCTTCTCCACCAACTTTGTCTCTATTGGCTTTTGAGTGGCGAGCATCCAGACCCCACTTTTGGTTACACTTCCCGGACCGCAGCACTCACCCCCTCATTTGTCTCTCCACGTTCCCTCTTGCCTTTTTCCCATCCAGTCCCAACACAACAAGGCACAATGAGCTTTTAAAGAGGTAAATCATTCGGTGGCAGTTTTTTGCATTAAGCCCTTTACCAACAACATGTAGCCTGGACCCTCTACTTGTATATGAGGTCTTAGCTTTCCTGTCGAACTTACTCTTGACTGCAGCTATTTTGGCCTTTGCATCTATGTTCCTTTCTGGCTCAGGGCCCCTTACACACTCTTCCCTCTGCTTGGAACACCTACTCAACCTTTGGCTCTTAACATGACCGTACCTCCTCAGGGAAGCCTTTCCTGCCCTTCCGAGGCAGGGTGGCCTCCCTTCTACCTGCCCCAGCACACCACTGCAGCGTGTTTGAAGGGTTTCTGATGACTAGGGAAAGGTGTAATCGGTGGTGTGACTGTTTGAGTCACTGTTGCATCTTCCGAGCCTATCTCAAGGCCATGGCATCATGGATGGGCCTTTGATGTGTTTTAATATGAATGAACACAGAGGTCAAATCAGATAAATGAACCATATTGCTTGATGTCTATCATTCTTTCAAATCCTTGGGCTGGTATGTTGTGAAAGTGAAAGTCAAAGTCGCTCAGTCGTGTCTGACTCTTTGCAACCCCATGGACTATACAGTTCTTGGAATTCTCCAGGCCAGAGTACTGGAGCGGGTAGCCTTTCCCTTCTCCAAGGGATCTTCCCAACCCAGGGATCAAAACCAGGTCTCCCGCATTGCAGGCGGATTCTTTACCAGCTGAGCCACCAGGGAAGCCCCTGGTATATGTCATAGACTGGTAATAACTGTGACAGTGACCATATATAGCACTTTGTGAATTCTTTAGATTTCATAAAGAAATACTTTCACATGCATTCCTTAACTTGACCCTAACAAACCTTTTATTTTATTCCCACTTTACAGATGGGAAAACTGACCTTTGGTGGGATGTAGGTATTTATTTGGCAGAAGCTGTGCCAGCCCTGATGCTCATTAGCTGTCTGAGCTTGGACAAGTCAGGAAAGTTCTCTGAGCCTCAACTCCTTCAAGGACGAGTCAAGGTCTCCCCACTCAGCCTGCCCACAACAACTCTGCCTTCTCCCATCATGGTGCATTTCATACTATATTTTAACTTTTAAAAATGCTTTCTTTATTTCTTTTTGGCTGTGCTGGGTCTTCTTTGCTGCGAGCTTTCTCTAGTTGCAGTGAGCATGGGCTACTCTCTAGTTGTGGTGCACAGGTTTCTCATTGAAGTGGCTTTTCTTGTTGCAGAGCATGGGCTCTAGGGTACGTGGACTTCAGTAGTTGTGGCTCATGGGCTCTAGAGAATGGGCTCATTAGTTGTGACCCACAGGCTTACTTACTACTTGGCATGTGGAATCTTTCTAGACCAAGGATTGAACCCGTGTCCCCTCCACTGACAGATGGATTCATAATCATTAGACCATCAGGGAAGCCCTGTATTTTAATTTTTAAAAAATTCTCCTCTCTCTTGCACTAGACCTGAAGCACACTGAGGGTAAAGATTATGTGTTATTCAAAGCACAGTGCCCAGCACAGAGTAGCCCCTTAATCCATTAGGGCTGCTATAACAGAATACCACAAACTGGGTGTTTTATAAACACCAGACACTTAATTTTCACAGTTCTGGGGCCTGGAAGTCCCAGATCAAGGTGCTGGGGGTTTTGGGGTCTGGTGAGGCTGGCTTCCTGGTTCATATAGTTGGTCATCTTCTTGCTGTGTTCTCACAGGTAGAAGTGGGGAGGGAGCTCCTTAGGTAGGGTCCCTTTTATAAGGTCACTGATCTCGTTTATGGAGGCTCCATTCTTATTACCTAATCTCCTGCCAAAGACCCCACCATCACATAAGGGAGGGGGTTATAATTTCAACATATGGACTTTGCGGGGGACACATTCAGTCCAGAGTGATCTTCAAAATGTTGGCTGAGTGATACTCCTAATGAGACAGCACATGGAGGAACTCTCCAAATCATGATACTAACGTGGTGCTGCTGGCATCATCACCCAGGGTGGGAAGAGACCACAGCCTTTGGGTAAAAGTCTGCAGCCCCTCTTGGCTTCAGCCAGGGTTGCTCAAAGGGTTAAACCTCATTTCCTCACACAGGTAAGGGACTCCCTGTCCATTCACACCCTTTAAAATAGCTGCTTTTGCTCATCTGGCAAGTTCCATGACTTGTATGGAAATTTCTAGGTCCCTGAATCTTTAAGCATCACTCAGAATTGAATGAAGCTGAGGCTGCCTTTTAAGCCTGTAATCGCAAACTTGAGTCACTACATCCTGCCCCTGATTGGGTTTTCTTTTGAGTTTTCATTCTGTCTGTTAGTTTTCACTTCCCACTGAGTTAGTTACCTCACTAACCTGGCACGTTTTCCTCACCCAAGAAGAGGGCAGTGACAAGAAAGCTGGCAGTCAGCCCCCATTTTTGTGATTTTGCTTTTTATTTTCTCATGTACCTCACAGAAAATACTCCTTTATTATTTTTTTTCAACTGTATACTTTTTATTTTGTATTGAAGTGTAGCCGATGAACAAACAATGTTGTGATAGTTTCAGATGAACAGAAAAGGGACTCAGTCATACATATGCATGTATCTATTCTCCCCCAAACTCTCCTCTCATCCATGCTGCCACGTAACATTAAACAGAATTCTGTGTGCTATTGAATTTGTTGGTTATCCGTTGAAAATACTCCTTTCGATCTGAAAAATTGTTTATGGACAAAACGTTATTTTTTTTCCCTAGCAATTATTTATCTGTGAACATCTTTCTCTATTCCCTTGCACTTGGTTGAAATGACCCTATGAGGCCATTTATTTTTCATTAGGCAACCATAGTGTGTGTGTGTGTGTGTAGATTTCAGAGGATCATGGGTGATTTTGGTGCATGACTTATGCAAGAATCAAGTAACTATCAGATTGTTAGTATTTTTAAAAGTCTCATTTCAGTGGGTTCATGTGCCTGGGTGACATTTGTTTACACAGCTCTGGTTATTTATGGCACACGGTGAAAATGGGCAAAGAAATGAATTTACAGCTTGGAATGAGTCAAATAACTCTCAGTAACAACATCTCCCTAACAGCCCCATTAAGGTCGTTCACAACCATAGCCTTGCTGCCATGCGCTCAAAACGGTTCCTGAGTCTTAAAAAGCCCAAGCTTCAAGGAAAGCACTTTTCATGTCACACAAGCCCTCCCTTGATGGGACCCTGTCTCCCAGACCACTCGCAGTGAACACCATCTGAAACTCTTAGATCAGATGGGTGAAAAGTAGAAACTGATCATTCATGTATAAGGAAATACAAACAGGAATTAAATACATGGAAAACGCTCAACCTCACTGCTTGTCACAAGAAAATAGAAAGGTTCCATTGCATCTCTGGGTTTCCCTGGTTGCTCAGTAGTAAAGAACTCACCTGCCAAGGCAGGCAGAAGATGAGGCTCAATCCTTGGGTCAGGAAGATCCCCTGGAAGAAGAAAATGGCACCCCACTCCAGTATTCTTGCCTGGAAAATTCCTTGGACAGGGCAGCCTGGTGAGCTACAGTCCATGGGGTCCCAAAAAGAGTTAGACATGACTTAGCAACTAAACAGCAGCAACCCTTGTATCTTTCTCATATAATAATAAATGGTAGGCATCCAGCCCACCAGTGCTGGTTGGGTAGTTGTATTAGTGCTGACTAGTAGACTTTGTTTCCCTTCCCTGGTGGCTCAGACGGTAAAGAATCTGTCTGCAGTGCAAGAGACCCAGGTACTGGGTAGGTAAGATTCCCTGGAGAAGGAAATGGCAACCCACTCCAGTATTCTTGCCTGGAGAATCCCATGGATAGAGGAGTCTGGGGGGCTACAGTCCAGGTGATCGCAAAGAGTCAGACATGACTGAGTGATTAACACTAGCTATAGACTTTGCATAGCAGTGCAAATTAGTGAAACATTTCTGCAGGGCAATTTAGCAGCACACATCCAGAACTACATGATGCTTCATACCTGTTGGCCCAGCATCTTTTCTCATGTGTATGGAAAATGAAGAAATAATTCAGTGAAAGAAGACAAATTCCTTATAGTCTGAAACTCTTGCAGGCAACATTATCTATAGCATGTAAAATTGGAAATGACCTCCAACAGTGGGAAAATAATTAAGTAATCATTACACAGTCACTCACTGAAATATTATATAGTTATTAAAAAGTGATGATAAAGACCATAGAAACAATAAAAAAAGTGTCCAACATAGTGTTTAGAGGAAAAAGAGGCTAAAAATCTAATCTGTGATTACAAAGTAAAATGTGTAAATGCATATGTCAAAACTAGGGGTTAGAACTCAGAATGAGACTCTTTGGGAAAAGATCATTGCAGAAGTATGCTCTCTGTGTGTATAAAGCAACAGATTTTCTTTTTAAAGAAATCTTGATGTTAAACTTACTGGTAGAGGTCAGGGAAAGGCAGTATTCCATATCAAGTTAGTAAGTTTTGGAATTAAATATGTGATGAAGTCTTAGCCACTTACCAGTGGTGTAAACTTGAGCAAATTATTTGACTTCTCTGGGTCTCAATGTCTGCATCAGTAAAATGGGAATAAAATATATAGCTTCTGTTTTTGGACTATGGTGGACATGTATGTACGAGGAAATACATGTAAAGAACTTACTACAATATTTGATATAGCTAACTTTCAGTGATTACTATTGTTTTTATGTGTATATATGTATGGATGTGAGAGTTGGACTGTGAAGAAGGCTGAGTGCCGAAGAATTGATGCTTTTGAACTGTGGTATTGGAGAAGACTCTTGAGAGTCCCTTGGACTGCAAGGAGATCCAACCAGTCCATTCTGAAGGAGATCAACCCTGGGATTTCTTTGGAAGGAATGATGCTAAAGCTGAAACTCCAGTACTTGGGCCACCTCATGCGAAGAGCTGACTCATTGGAAAAGACTCTGATGCTGGGAGGGATTGGGGGCAGGAGGAGAAGGGGACGACCAAGGATGAGATGGCTGGATGGCATCACTGACTCGATGGACGTGAGTCTGAGTGAACTCCGGGAGATGGTGATGAACAGGGAGGCCTGGCGTGCTGCGATTCATGGGGTCGCAAAGAGTTGGACACGACTGAGAGACTGAACTGAACTGAACTGAAGCTATCAAAGTTTTTTAAAAGGTTTTTTTTTGATGTGGACCATTTCTAAAGTCTTTATTGAATTTGCTTTATTGAATTTCCATTTTGTTTTTTTTTTTTTGGCCCTGAGGCATGCAGGATCTTAACTTCCCGAACAAGGATCAATCTCATACCTCTTACATTGGAAGGTGAAGTCTTAACCACTGGACCACAAGCGAAGTCCATACCATAGTTTTAAAAGGCATAATTGTTGACTATCCTATATCCATTTACCACAGACCATTAGTCAAAGCCATCAGGGTGCTCCTTCCTCCTTCCAGTGATTGATCCAGGCATTGGTATAAGTTATTGTTTTGTAGTTAGTAAGTCATGTCTGACTCTTTTGGGACCCCAAGGACTGTAGCCCGCCAGGCCCCTCTGTCCATGGCATTTCCCAGGCAAGAATACTGGAGTGAGTTGCCATTTCCTTCTTCCAGGGGATCTTCCCAACCCAGGGATCGAACCCCAGTCTCCTGCATTGCAGGCAGATTCTTTACCACTGAGCCACCAGGGAAGCCCATTGGCATGAGAGCTAATCCTAAATAATGAGACTTGGAAGGAGAAACACACAAAGAATGGATCTGTTTTATTTCTCTGGGCATTGCCAAGTTAGATGTAACACTTGGACCATGGTGGTCGTCATCATCTGAGGATGAACCCAATACCAGGAATGGCAGAGAGGGATTGAAAACATCTGGGTCCTCGTGGACATTGTTGAGCCCTTGGATGAACAACACACATATTCACCCTGCCTCACTTCTTTCAGATATATGAGAGACTGGCTTTACAAATGTTTTCATCAGTTGGAGTTAAGGTATTCAGTTACTTGCAAATCAAAACATCCTGATATAATCAGGATACAACAGTTACTTTTCCTTGGGAGACCTGAAATTTATTGGTCAGAAAATGGTTAATATGACACTTTGCTCCTCTGATGTCTTCCTTTCCTTGGTATTCTCTTTGAATTTCAGACCTTCCTATATACTGTGGGCTTGATAGCTCCTCTTGGACATTTGAAAAGATACAGCGCAAACCTGACATCTCCAAAGCTGGGCCCATGATTTCTGTGTGTGCTGGTGTATGGACACACATGTATATGTTTTCTTGCCCTCTCTCTTACACTCACCTCCCATGGGTCCTTGTCTCAGGAAACATGACCACCCTCTCTCTAGCTTTGTGACTTAGAGCTCATCCCTGACACTTCCTTCTCCTTCTCTCCCCATATTCAGTCTATTGCCAGATCTTCTTGATTTCACTTTTAAAATATTTTTGAATCTATCCACTTCTCTTGGCTTCCCCCATCACAACTCTGGCCCAGGTTATGATAGCTCTCACTTGACTTATAACAATAGACTCATGTTGGGATTCTCCACACTGAAAGTTGTTTTTCTCTAATCTATTCTCTATTTAGGCTATAGACCTATATCTTTATATGTAGATCCGATGCAAATCCCATCATGTCACCTTTTTGTCCCATGTTTTCCACTTGCTCTTGGAATAAAGGCACACTGTTTCACATAGGCTAAGGGGTCCTCCGTGATGAATGCTCACCTGCAGTTGTTTTTGAGTCCTGATTTCTTGCCTTTCTTCCTTATATATCATGTTTCTGCCATCAAAAGACTTTTGCATATTCTTTCTACAGTGAAAGAATATCTTTCTTCTATTTTTATGCCAAGCTAATTGTATTGATTTTTTAGATCTTAGCTCAACTGTCTCTTCTTTGGAGAGAGTTCTAAGGCCAAGTCAAACATTCCTGTTGAACACACTCATGTATTTCCCAAATGGGTACTTAAGGGCCACTGCAATTTTGCGTTTATTTTTGTGACTCTTTGATCAAGGTCTGTTTCTTCTCCAGTAGACTGCAAAATTTTACAGCTCACCATTCTCTTCCCAGAGGAGGGATTCAGCAAATATTTGTTGGGTGACTAATGAATGAATGAATATTGACCTAATTCAGCCCCTTTATATTACAGGAGCTACAGACACAGCCTCATAAAATGGTTTTGTCTCTCCAGTTGTACATAAAGGTACCAGAATTAACTCTGAATCATAAGTCTGATTGCTATTTCTTTGCATGAAACTATCTAATGGTTCTCCCCTACATCAAGAACAGGGTGTGTTATATTTCTGACCTCACTGTTCAATTTTGTCTCCTAATTCTACTCTTTCCACTGCCCTCTGCATTTTTTTCACATTCAGTCACACTCAACTGCTTGCTGTTCCCTGACACTTTTGCTTTTCCTAGCTTTGTGTATGATGTTCCCGCTCGTCATAACTCCATTCAAGCATCGCCTCCTTTCAAAAATTGAATCCATCCTTCTAAATTCAGAGTAAATGCATTCTACTTAAAGTTTTCTATAATTCTTTTGATTTGTATTCATTTCCCCATTCTTGGTGGTCTCATAGTCTACAAGATACTGGGCACAAAATGCCCCCAAATTGTAGCATGTCTTAAACACTACACCCAGGGATATCTTGAGTGGTGTTACTAGGAAGAGTCACATGAGTCATGTTTCCACATCATAAAGACTCCATTTTTAAACTTCTATCCTTCATTAGGGTTGTTCACACATACATTTTTAAAAAATTTGTATTAGAGTGTAGTTGCTTTATAATGCTGTGTTAGTTTCTACTGTACAACAAAGTGAATCGGCCACAAGTATACATCCATTGCCTCTTTTTGATTTCCTTCCAATTTAGGCCACCATGGAGCACTGAGCAGAGTTCCCTGTGCTATACAGTAGTTTCTCATCGGTTATCTGATACATAGTATCAATCATGTATATACGTCACTCTCAGTCTCCCAATCCATCCCACTTCCCTTCGCTTGGTGTTCATATGTTTGCTCTCTACATCTGTGTCCCTATTTCTGCTTTGTAAATATTTACTCCTCTTTCCTGGGAGCCTCAGTCAGTGCAGAGCCCTGGAGTTTGGGGTGCCAGAGGGTAGAGGAAGGGTTAAGTGTCTTGGAAGACAGGAGATGAATGCGCTTGAATGTATATGTGTATTATGTATGGGGCCAATGGGGTTCTCTTGTCCAGCTCTTGGAATTACGACCTGGGCAATCTCTCTTTGAGGCAGGTGGGAGAGGGATAGTTTTGCACGGTGGTGTGGAGTCATTCACACTCAAATACCCCTCTGCCAGCTGCAATCGTGATCTGCATCAGGATCCACTTCAGTCCCTGGCTCCCTCTCCAAATTAAATTTCCAGAAGTCCCTTTTAGGCTTAAAGGAAGGAATTCCTCTTGCCCTTGACACAGTTTCTTTTTAAAATAATTTGCCTAATGGCATCACTGATGCAATAGGCAAACTCTGGGAGATGGTGGGGGACAGGGAAGCCTGGCATGCTGCAGTCTATGGGGTCATGAAGAGTCAGATGCGACTTGGCAACTGAACAACAAAGATGTGTTTTAAATGCATTTGTGCAAGAAAAATATAAGTAAAAATACATGCATCGATGAAAAGGGAAAAAAAATGTCTGGTTGGTTCAGACTGGTAATAAGTGGATAACTGAGGTCTGGGAAGCCAAGTGAAGCCCTCTGTGCTGTGCTGTGCTAGGTACTTCAGTCGAGTCTGACTTTGTGATCCCATGGACTGTAGCCTGCCAGGCTCCTCTGTCCATGGGAATTTCCAGGCAAGAATACTGGAGTGGGTTGCCATGCCCTCCTCCAGGGGATCTTCCCAACCCAGAGATCAAACCCAGGACTCCCACATTGCAGGCAGATTCTTTACCAACTGAGCAACCAGGGAAACCCGAGAATACTGGAGTGGGTAGCCTATCCCTTCTCTGGGGAAGAATAGCTGCCTGCAAAAAATTCTGAATATCAGCCCTCTTGCTGGCCCCCAAGAGGTTGCCTGGCCAGGAAACCTTTGAAAGAAAATTAAAGTAGCTACCAGCATTTTGTTATTCACTCCTTTTTTAATGGTTCTGGAGTTGTTGACCTTTTTTCACCCTCATAAAAATAAATGGAAAACATCCAGAACTGACAGATAAGACTTGGTTTCCTCCTGGGAATTTACTCTAAACAAGCACCGGTTAGAGAGTCTTCGAAGGACAGAACAGAGACAATGTTTGAAAGTAGGAAAGTAAAAATACTCCTGAGGATGAAATTGGAAAAAAAAAAAAAATCACAAAGCAACTCCTTCATTTCCTCAGACCTTCTCCTTTACACCGCTGGAAAACTTGTAGCAACTCATGCCACTGTCTTTTTAAATTAGACTTTCTGATCTTTGTTAGAAAAAAGAATAATCCTGCAGCTCTCCACTGCAGAATGAAATGTGTTGAACAAAGCCATCTTGCTTAAAGGAGAGAGAGGAGTGCCCTTACCCAGCTCTGGGGGACTGTTTGCAGGGCAACATTGTGCAGGTGAGGGGGGGCCAGCTAGAGACTATAGCAAATTACAGTGTATGGAAATCCTGTAGCCACCTGGATGTCTGCTTAAATAAATGCTGTGCCAGGGTCTTTAATTGCTGTCTGGACCTGAAACTAAAGCTTCAATCATCAATCTGGCAATTACCCCACCACCCCATGGTGTTAAGCATTCAATTACCCTGTCGCTGCGTGCTGCCCACCAGATCATTAACTCCCATGCCACTCCACTCTGCCTATCAGGTGAATTCCTGGTGATCCGTTTCCAGCGTTTCTCAGGTGAAACTCGAGTGCTGTTTCCATGGAGGGAGAGATATGTCCATTTCATATTAGAAATGATTATGAGGGCTGCCACTTTCCATCCTGGCTCTGCCACAGAATATCCGAGGCTTTAGATCTGCAGCATAACTGTCTGTAATTGACAGGTTTAATACCCACTTTGTCTCTCCACAGAATATAATGGGATGCTGTGGAAAGCTATTGAACATAGAGAAGATGCTTTCCAATGCTAGGTTATGGGCCTGCTGAGAGATCTAAACTCTCTGGTATCTTTCTCACCTCTCCTGCTATACTCTCTTTAAAAGAAGAGCTGGCAGAGACAACTCAAGTTCAAGGTCAGTTTTTGGGGAGAAAGTATAGAAGGTCATGTGATAAAGGGATTAACACTCTGAACTTAGCATGGGGATGTTCCCTTTCTCCTCTTTTTCTTTCCCTCTCTCATTTCTCTCTTTTATTCTTTTTTCCCCAAGCAAAAACAGCATAACCGACCAGGAATTGCTGCTTTGAACACTTCTTTACCCAGAGAAGCTCAAGATGAGCAAAGTAGCTGCCTTAGGCAGTCAGGGATGCCAGGGCTGTGCTGGCAAACGTCTAACACTGCCTCTTTTAGAAACCAAAACAAAAGGAAATTTGGTTTGGAGTGTATGCCAGTTTCTGTGGTGTAAATGTGATGTGTGTGTGCACGCTCAGGTGTGTCTAACTCTTCTGTGACCCCATGGACTCTTGCCTGCCAGGCTCCTCTGTCCATGGGATTTCCCAGGCTAGAATATGGCAGTGAATTACCATTTTATTCTCCATGGTATTGTCCCAACCCAGGGATCTAACCTGCATCTCCTGCATTGGCAGGTGGATTCTGTACCACTGGAGCCACCAGGTAAACATCATAGGGAAGAACAAGTCTGACTCCATATTGCATTTGTTTCTTTTATTCTAATCTTTGTATTTTATTGCTTTTGCTACAAGTTAACCACTGAAGAAATGTTGCTTATAGCTTAAAGTATATACATAATGGCCCATCTCTGGGAACTCTGCTTCCCTGCCTGAACAATTAAGCTGAAATACCTTTGTTTAGCTCACAGGAAACATCCTGACCAGGCCCACCTATGAGTGGATTCAGGAAAGAGGAAATTAACACAGCTACTCTGGAGCTGGGCCAGAACCAGGAAATACTTGCAACAACTTACTGCTGCCTTTTTTACTTTGCCTCCTCACCTCCCGGTTCTTTGTTCTGTGAAAGAAATCAGTATCCAAATCCAGGCAAGATGGTTCTTCAAGATGCTAGTCTACCATATTCTTGGTCTGTTGGTTTTCTGAATAAAGTTGCTATTCCTTCCTCCGACAGCTTGTCTCTTAATTTATTGGCATGTTGCGTGTGTCAAGCAGTATGAACGTGGACTAGGTAGCATAAATATTACCTTCATGATCAGTTTTCAGCCATCCATGTGAAGTGACTGTACATGATGGTGGGCAGAAATGCATGCCTTATCTCCCATGAGCCTGTAGGAGCCATCTCTGCACACCCCGAGGCCTTTCCTGTTCTTTCTCTGGCATGCTCTTCCCTAGGCCCATCTTTCCTAACCACTGGAATGGAACAACAGGGGCAGAAATGTATGGTTGCACCCACAGGGAAAAGAGAATGGAGACAACTTGATCAACTCAGGTCAGAGACCTGTGGCCTTGATTGTGGAAGGACAGGGTTTGAGCTCAGGCGATAAGGACCCACCCCTAAAATGACACTCACACAGGTGGGTTCTCAGAAGGTGATA
This sequence comes from Cephalophus harveyi, assembly GCA_006410635.1. NCBI lineage: Eukaryota > Metazoa > Chordata > Mammalia > Artiodactyla > Bovidae > Cephalophus > Cephalophus harveyi. Next base: position 230,958 of record SJYT01073221.1, on the reverse strand, counting down.
AACTTCAACCACTGGGGCAATGATTATAGACAAGCTTACTTCATTTGCTTAAAAAAAAAAAAATTGAAGTGTAGTTGCTGTAGTGTGTTGATCATTCAGACATGTCAGACTCTTCGTGACCCCATGGACTGTAGCCTGCCAGGCCCCCCTGTCCATGGGATTCTCTTGGCAAGAATACTGGAGTTGGTAGTCATTCCCTTCTCCAGGAGATCTTCCCAACTCAGGGTCTCTTGCATTCTCTTGCATTGCAGGCAGGAGACTCTCTACCCCTGAACCACCAGGGTAACCCTTACTATAGGGTAAGGGAGTTAGAGAAGGCGAGGTTTGGAAAAAGAATGAGACCGGCACTTTACAGGAACAGATCACCTTTACTGAGGCAAGAAAGGGCAGCAGTCAGATTAGTGAGCTGCTTCCATAACCCAAGAAAAGAGTAAGTATATATAGGCATATATGTGGAAAGCTACTGTCTTAAGGGGGCCTGTTCTTCTCCAAGGTTGTTCTGAGTAGTTATCTCTTAAAAGGCTGGGGCAAGGAATTCTGGACATTGGCCAAAGGCTGGACCAGCTGGGAGCTGGGCATAATCAACCTTAACATCCTTTTTTTTTTTTTTTTTTTCTCCTTCGGGTGAGAGACTTCTTTGTTTTGCATAGAATGGTGGGGAGGACATGGAGAGGAGTTTTAATTCCAAGCTATTTTGAGCCATGTAACTTTCCTTCACTTACAATATTCTGTAAGTTATAGGTGTAGATTGTTAAAAATTGTTCACAATTTTTAAAGGTTATGCCCCATTTATAGTTATAAAATACTGGCTATATTCCCTGTATTGTATAATATATGCTTTTACTTCATTCATTTTTACTAAAATATGAACTGTGGCTGCACAATACTGCCGTGCAAAGGGACATTAAGAATATTCTGCATGTCGTCTTTGGAGAAATGTCTGTTTAGGTCTTCTGCCCATTAATAATATCACTTATATGTGGAATCTAGAATAATGGTACAGATGAACTTACTTGCAGAGCAGAAATACGGACAAAGATGTAGAGAACTAACTTGTGGATATCAAGGTGGGAAGGGGAGTGGAATGAACTGAGAAATTGGGATTGACTTATATACACTATATAAAGGGGTTCCCAGGTGGCACTCACTAGTGGTAAAGAACCCGCTTGCCAATGCAAGAACAGAAGAGACACACGTCCGATCCCTGAGTCGGGAAGATCCCCTGGAGAAGGAAATGACCACTCCAGTATTCTTGCCTGGAGAATTCCATGGACAGAGGAGCCTGGTGGACTATAGTCTGTCCGGTCACAAAGAGTCAGACATGTCTGAAGCGACTTAGCATGCATATGCAAGTACCATAAAATCTGGCCAATCGGATTACTTTTTCCTTCTGGTGGGGGATGGGCATGCCGTTCCCAATAGGTCTCTTCCTAGGCCCTTTACTGTTCCCCTCTAACACACTCCATTGAGTTACATCATTCTCAGCCCACGGCTAGTCATCATCTCCATATGAATGATTCACAAACTTCTGTACTTTTCACCTGTACAGAACTCTCTCATGAGCTTTAAACCTTTAAAATCAACTGCTTATTAACACCCACCACCTGTGAGTTTTATGGGCATCTAAAATGCAACATGTCAAAAAATTAACTTGTGCCTTTCTCTCCCACCTGGCCCTGTTTCCCCATGTTCCTCATTTCAGTGATAACCCCCATTTAGCTGTCAACCAAGCACAAAGCACAGCAATCACTCTCAACCTTGTCTTCTCCTCTCATCTTCACATGCAATTAGTCACCATATCTGGTGAATTCTCCCTCTGAAATGGCTTTAAATTCTGTCCACTCTTTCTACCTAGTTAAGGCTCTCATCACTTCTTGGCTGGATTATTACAATAATCTCTAAGCAATTTCCCTCCAGATAATTATCCTCATAGTAGCCAGAGGAAGACTCTTAAAAAGCAAATCAAAAGTAGCTAATTCCTTAAATAAAAATCTTCAGTGACTCTCTCTCCCTCTAAATGTTAAGCATGACCAACAGCTTCATCCCCTGATCATTGCCTCCTGTCTGTCCAGCCTCGCATCTTTCCAATACCTCTCCAGAATTACACCTTAGGCATACTGAGCTATTTGATATGCTCGAGCATGTCATCTGTGTGAAGGTCAAGTTCCCTTTGTTGGAAGTTTTCCACATGCTGTGTCCTGAGCCTGAAATGTTCCCTTCTTAAAATGTAAAAAAACACCTTCTTAAAATTAAAAAAAAATTGATTGTATTTTTACTTGCCATAGTAATTAAATATTTTTATTTGGGAAAAAGTTATATTTATTTGTATTAATGTGTATCATGTTAACAGTAGGCCTGGAAATTAATTTTTTCAACTTCACATGCTAAGTCACTCCAGTTGTGTCTGACTCTTTGTGACCCTATGGGCCATAGCCCGCCAGGCTCCTCAGTCCATGGGGATTCTCCAGGCAAGAATACTGGAGTGGGCTGCCAAGCCCTCCTCCAGGGGATCTTCCCAACCTAGGGATTGAGCACTTGTCTCTTATGTCTCCTGCATTGGCAGGTGAGTTATTTACCACTAGCACCACCTGGGAAGAATTGTAATATATTTAAAGTGTACAATGTGATGATATGACATATGTATGCATTGTGAAATTATTCCCAAGTTAATTAACACATCCATTATATCATACATAGTTAACTTTTTTTTAATGAAAATGTTTATGATCGACTCTCTTAGTAAATTCAAGTATAAAATACAGTATTGTTATTAACTATGGTTACCATGCTATACATTAGGCCCTGAGGACTCTCAAGAGTCTTCTCCAGCACCACAGTTTGAAAGCATCAGTTCTTTGGCGTTCAGGTTTCTTCACAGTCCAACTCTCACATCCACACATGACCACTGGAAAAGCCATAGCCTTGACTAGATGGACCTTTGTTGGCAAAGTAATGTTTCTGCTTTTCAGTATGCTGTCTAGGTTGGTCATAACTTTCCTTCTAAGGTGTAAGCGTCTTTTAATTTCATGGCTGCAATCACCATCTGCATCTTATTACTTAAAGTCTTGAGTAATAAGCTGACCCCTTGATCAACTTCTCCCCATTTCCACCACTCCTAGCCCTTGGCAACCACCAGTCTACTAATCTCATACAGTATTTGTTTTTGTCTGGCTTATTTCACTGAGCAAAATGCCCTCTAGTTTTCTCTATGTTGTTGCAAATAGCAGGATTTCCTTCTGTTTAAAGATTGAATAATATTCCTATCTATCTATCTACCTATTATCTTCTTTATCCATTCATCTCTAGAGGGACACTTAGGTTGTTTCCATGTCTTGGCTACTGTGAATAATGCTGAAATGAACATGGATGTGTAGCTATCTCTTCATGATACTGATTTCATTTTGTTATATACCTCATAATGTGATTACTGGATCATATGGTAGTTCTGTTTTTCATTTTTTGAGGAATTTCCATGCTGTTTTCTATAATAATTGTATTAATTTAAAATCCTATTAACAATCCATAAGGATTCCAATTTTTCCACATCTTTATCAAGTTTTGTTATGTCTTGTCTTTTTGATAATAGACATCCTAAAAGGTATGAGGTTATACCTCGCTATGGTCTTGATTTGCACTTCCCTGATGATTAGTGATAGAAAAAGCAAGAAAACATCTATTTCTGAAGAAACACAAGCTGGAATCAAGATTGCCAGGAGAAATACCAATAACCTCAGATATGCAGATGACACCATCCTTATGGCAGAAAGTGAAGAGGAACTAAAAAGCCTCTTGATGAAAGTGAAAGAGGAGAGTGAAAAAGTTGGCTTAAAGCTCAACATTCAGAAAATGAAGATCATGGCATCTGGTCCCATCACTTCATGGGAAATAGGTGGGGAAACAGTGGAAACAGTGTCAGACTTTATTTTTCTGGGCTCCAAAATCACTGCAGATGGTGATTGCAGCCTTGAAATTAAAAGACGCTTACTCCTTGGAAGAAAAGTTATGACCAACCTAGACAGCATGTTCAAAAGTAGAGACATTACTTTGCCAACAAAGGTCTGTCTAGTCAAGGCTATGGCTTTTCCAGTAGTCATGTATGGATGTGAGAGTTGGACTGTGAAGAAAGCTGAGCACTGAAGTATTGATGCTTTTGAACTGTGGTGTTGGAGAAGACTCTTGAGAGTCCCTTGGACTGCAAGGAGATCCAACCAGTCCATTCTGGGTGTTCACTGGAAGGACTGATGCTAAAGCTGAAAGTCCAGTACTTTGGCCACCTCATGCGAAGAGTTGACTCATTGGAAAAGACTCTGATGCTGGGAGGGATTGGGGGCAGGAGGAGAAGGGGACGACCGAGGATGAGATGGCTGGATGGCATCACCGACTCGATGGACATGAGTCTGAGCGAACTCCGGGAGCTGGTGATGGACAGGGAGGCCTGGCGTGCTGCAGTTCATGGGGTCGCAAAGAGTTGGACATGACTGAACGACTGAACTGACTGACTGATGATCAGTGATGTTATCTTTTCATATACTTGTTGGTCATTGTACATCTTCTTTGGAAAAATGTCTATTCAGGTCCTTTAACCATTTTAAAATTATCTTGCTATTTGCTATTGAATTGTAAGAGTCTCTTACACATTTTGGATATTAAGCCATTATTGGGTATATGGTTTGGAAATATTTTCTCCCATTTTGGAGGTTACCTTTTCATTTTGTGGACTGCTTCCTTGCTGTGCAGGAAACTTTGGTGTGGTGTAGGTCCACATTTTTGCTTTTGTTGCCTTTGCAGCAGGTTTATATAATTAACTACTGTGATCCTGTGTCATTATGATAACTGACAGCAGAGGATGCTTTAGTCAAATCAATCTGAAAGTTTTAACTATGAAATATTCAATTACACGAGAGTGTAGATTAGGGTTGTCCAATAGGACTTTCTAAAATAACAGGAAAGTTCTATAATCTACCTTGGCTCATATGACAGCCACTTGCTTTCCAGTGGAGCAGTCACTAGCTGCATGTTCGCGTGGGACACAGGAAATGTGGCTAGCATACTGAACTCGTTTTAATTTTATAAAATTTTAATTAATTTAAATCCAAAATGAATTAACCACAAGTGGCTAGTGTCTACTGTGCTAGAAAGAATAATATTTAAAAACCCCCTGTGTTCGCTATCCAGATTTATCAAATACTATTCATGTCCGTTTCAGTCTTTTAAAAAGGAAACAAAATGTTATAGAAACAGCTAAATTTCCCTATAAACACTTTCTGCATCCTCCATCTTATTCACGTCCCTTTCTTACCCACTGTAACCATTCTTCTGAGCGTATTTGAACATTCCCTGCACATTTTTACACTAATATCATATATCTATCCATAAGCAAATCATTGATATATTTTGCACATTTTAAAATGAGGTTTATATCATACTTTACATGTCTTTGTACAACTTGTTTTTCTCCATATACCCTTGGGATGCGTCCGTTTTGATGAAGGTAGGGCTAGTTCATTCCTCTGGCCTCCTGTATTCTAGTCTAATATCAGGATTTATTTGCCTGTTCTCCTTCAAAGTGACATTTAAGCTGGTTTGAAAGTTTCACATTTACGGATAGTATTGCAGTTAACAGTCTTGTTAGTTAGTGCTAGTCACTCAGTTGTATCCGACTCTTTGCAACCCCAAGGACTGTAGCCTGGCATGCTCCTCCGTCCACGGGGTTCTCCAGGCAAGAATACTGGAGTGGGTTGCCATTTCCTTCCACAGGGGATCTTCCCAACTCAGGGATCAAGCCCAGGTCTCCTGCATCGCAAGCAGATTCTTTACCATCTGAGCCACCAGGGAAGACTAACAGTTTTGTACAGGTCCCAAAATGTTTGAAGGCCTAGGAGTGGAATAGTTGGATCATAGGTTATGCACTCAGATGGTAAAGAATCTGCATACAGTGCAGAAGACCTGTGTTCAGTCCTTGGATTGGGAAGATCCCCTGGAGAAGGACAGGTCAACATGCTCCAGTATTCTTGTCTGGAGAACCCCATGCACAGAGGAGCCTGGCAGTCTACAGTCCATGCGGTTACAAAGAATCAGAAGCAACCGAGTGACCAACACACAGGGTATGTGCATCTTCAGCTTTGCAAGATGGTGCCAAATTGCTCCTCAAGAGTCCTGCCCCAGTGCACACTCCCACCCCATCAGCAGAGCACGCCTGTGACTATTAGTACGTCCGGGAGTTCTGGGAAAAATGTGTTAGCTGGACCCTTCCAAATGGCTGCCTCAGGGTATGCACAGGACTTTTGGCTTCTATTCGAGTCACAAACTTCATCCAACTCACTTTTACTTGAGAAACTGAAGGTGACCAATTGACCTTCCCATATGTGCAATCTCGGAAAATGGTCCAGATGAACCTCTTTGCAGGGAAGGACTAGACATGCAGATGCAGAATATGGCTGCGTGGACGTGGGAGCCGGGGGACGGGGGAGCGAGGTGAATCGGGAGAGTAACAGGGACGTATGTGCACTGCCACGTGAAAAATAGGCAGCTAGTGAGAAGCTGCTGTAGAGCACAGGGAGCTCGGCCTGTACTCTGGTGGCCTAGATGGGTGGGATGGAGGGAGTTGAGAGGGAGGTCCAAGAGGGTAAGGATAGGCACCTGACTCACTTTGTTGTACAGGAGAAACCAACATATGACTGTAAAGTAACTATTCCCCAAAACAAAAAAAAAAGAAGAAGAAAGAAATGGTCTCTCATTCATTGCTAAGACTCTTTGCTTCCTCCCCTTTCTCTTTCCTCTCTCTCTGATTCTTCCTTCCTATTCGCTAAGGCAGCAAACACAGGGTAATTTGAAGTGTAGATAGAAATAGAGATGAAAAGCACAGCTGTTTTCTCAAGGAGCTCCAGCTGAGCGCACACATAGGGTTAAACCCCTGTGCATACACAGACTGCGGGTGATGAAAGATGGAAGCACGGACTACATGGCAGGCTGTGTTATCATGAAGGGCTTTCTCTTAAAACATCACATCAGAGCTGAATAAAACAGGATTTGGGCAAAGACACAGTCAGGGGGCATTTCCAGTGGAGGTTCAGAGGTAAAATAAAAAGCAGGACATCCTCCAAGTGTGTACCATCACAGTACAGTTATCGACAGATCTAAGAGATGAGGCAGGGGAAATAGACAGGGCCAGATGGTAAAGGCCTTTGCATGTCTTGCTAAAGGCTGTATATTTCATCTTTAGGACAATGACTACAAGCCATTAGGAGTTGGCATCTGTTGTTTTGGTCCACCAAAACAAAACAAAACAAAACAAAAAGTCTGTTGTTTTGTCCATCATTTCCTTCTTCTGATGTCACTCCCTCCAATCCCTCCTTTGATGGAAACACCTTTTGGAATTCCACCTGTTCTGGGCAGCTAGCCAATCACAGCTTTCTTCCACCCACGTGACCCTGGTCTGACCAATCCTAATGCCCTAACCCCTTGATTCAAACACAAGGATTACGTGATCTTAATGGACCAATCAGGGTTTGTCTGTAAAGTTCTAGAGAAGGACAAGGAAGAGGAATATTTCTTTCAGTAGAAAAGAGATGCTCCTCTTTTCATGGAATTTTCCAGGCAAGAATACTGGAGTGGATTGCCATTTCCTTCTTCACTGGGATATTCCAGACCTGGGGATTGAAACTGCCTCTCTTGTGTCTCCTGCATTGGCAGGTGGATTCTTTACCACTAACACCACCTGGGAAGTCCCAAATAAAGACAAGGAGGAGGAACATTTCTTTCGGTAGAAAGGAGATAAAGATTTTATTTTTAGATTTATCATAGAACTTTCAGATAGAGATGTCCAATAGGATGTTGAAAGCCTGAGTTTGGAGAAGTACTCTCCTGGAGATGGATTTAGGGGCTGTGTTTTTATTATTCTCTTTCTTCCCTCCCCTATATTCAACTCAAGAGCAAGTCCTTAAATATCTCTGTCTCCAAAATTTATCCTCATTCACTTATCATTCATTCAACAGATATTCAAGGCATGCCTACACATTTTCAGGCAATAAAACAATGAAAAGGATAGGTCCTTGTTCTGATAGGGGGCAAGGACAGAAAATAATAAATAATACAGAAACAAGACTCTTTCAGTATTCATGAAGATAATAAAATAGAGTGATATAGAGTGATTGGTATTGGGTTGAGTGACACTGATATTGAGTGGCTTTCTCGCTCTCTTTTCTCTAGATGAAGGGGCCAGGAGGTTAGGAAAAATAAGTAATCTGATTTACATGACACATTTTTTTCCTTGTTATTGTGTTAAAATACAATGTGTGCATGAAGGAATCAGGGATAGAAGTAAGGAGAACCAGTTGGGAAGTTCTTGTAAGAACTGAGGCAGGACAAGATGGTAGTTTCTTTCTCTACTTTCATGTAAGATTTCTTTCTACCTCAGGACCTTTGCATTTGAGGCTCCATCAACTCAGAGACCTTTGCTCCTAGCTCTCCTTATGGTTGTCTCATTCTTTCCATTAACACAGTTTAAATGACATCTCCATCAGGGTTCCCAGACCACCCCGTCTGGTCTAGCTATAACCACAGTGTCCCTCTGTTTCATGAGATGCCCAAATAGAGACCTGGATGTCCGTGGTCCTGGGAATGGGTGGGTATCTTCAGAAATGGAATGAACAGTAACAGGAAATCCACTCGGTAACTCTTTTTCCTAGTTCCTGCCCCTTTTAAACTGGGGAAGGGGGCTGTTCCACAGGAGTGCTCTGGAATGTTCTTATTTAATGTAAAGTCATCCTAGCTGAAAGACTAATAATAGAGATTAAAAGAAAATCTGGAAACTAAGAGGTAACCAGAGATGCAGGCAATTTCTTCAAGGGTCCAAATGTAGACAAACATCACAAAAGATCTCTCTCTCTCTCTGGATCTCAGTTTATTTCACTACAAAGTGACACTATTAGACCAGGAAGTGCTGTGGGACCTGCCATTCTGAGCTCTGCTCAGATTGTTCATGGTGTTTGAAGCACCAGGTTGCTCCATAGAGCTCTGGAGAGCTTGGTGCTGGCAGAGGCAAGAGTCGACCGTTAGCTGCAAGAGTCCACTTTCAGGGGTTCTGGGGGCTTCACCAGAGACTCTGCAGCACGCCTGGAGGAGGACAGGAAAGCCAAGGGAGCTCATTAAAAGCTCTTTGATCATGGGAGGGAGGATGAGAAGGAGGGGTGGGCCCAGAAGTTGTTAGACATTTGCAGCTACAAATTGCTTTTCAGGCTCAGAACTAGCTCTAAGGAGAGAGTTTTTGGGTTTGAAGGGCTCCCCACAACCACCTCCTGGGTTGTCATGTGAGGCTCTCCTAGGAACTCAAGGACAAGGCAGGGGAGGGGATTGTGTGTGTGAGATGCATGCTGATGACATGCATCCTTAGCTGAACCATTTGGTATATCAGAGGCTGAAGTGCGGTCTCTGTGTATCTAAAGAAGCCAGAAATAGGCATCTTAAATCTCTGTCTGCTGGATGGAGGCTCCTCCCAGTCCCTGACTCCATCAGGAAAAACTGTTGTCTCTGCTTTTTGTAGCAGCTAGAGGCGTAAGACTGGATATACTTGGGGGTGAGCCTGGGTATCTCTGGGGGCATCAAGTCATAGCCTTCTCCTCACCTGGCTGGGCCAGCCCAGCCTCACAGACAGGCTTCCTGCCCCAGGTTCCTATTGAACGCATCTCTTGGCAGGGACAGTTGGAACTCTGTCCTGACTCTCAGCCCTCTGACTCCTTTATCTATCTCTCAGCAGTCCCTTGGGGTCCTGTCCTATCACTGGGACTGTTCTGATGACTCACACATGGACTACAGACATGGCACACTCATGGGAGCACGTCTGTTAGACTGGAAAGCTGAGCCCCTGCAGACATGGTGTATTGGACCCCTCTCATCTTCTTACCTGCATAACTTTCAGCACATGTTCCTGATCTGTGCAAGTCGGAGACAGGAGAGCCATTCTGTGCTAGGCATCAGTGCTGCAATTATGAACTAAGCAAGATTCTCAGCCTCAGTTCATCACCCTCTCAATGAAGGACGCACACATTCACAGCTGACCTGAGTGTGACATGAAGCAAAGTAGGGGGGATGAAAACCTGGTTGTTCAGAGCAACTTGTTCAGAAAAGGTAGAAAGCAGAAAGTGGGCGATTCTGGTCAGCGGGTAGCAAGAGCCCTCCTCCCTCTTGGCCATCATCTCCTACCTGTGTTTCTGCTACTCACCTTGCTCCAGGTGGGCAGCCTTCCAACTGTTCCCGGAACACACCCCTCTTTCCTTTTATCCGGGTCTCTACTCAAATGTCAACCATCTCATGGGAGAAGCCCTCCCAATCCTGTCACCCTGCCTTCCCTCTACCCCCTCACTCTCTGTTGCCACACACTTCTTATTCTCCTTTAGAGCCCTTGATATATTTCAGGTGATTGCTTATTTTCTGTCTCTTCCAGGTAGAAGGTAAGCAGGATTTAATACTATCCACTGCTTAATCCCCAGTACCTCAAAGGTTGCTGGGAGCATGTGCTGTGCTATGCTGTGCTTAGCTGCTCAGTCATGTCTGACTCTGCCACCCCATGGACTGCAACCTGCCAGGTACCTCTGTCCATGGGGATTCTCTAGGCAAGAATACTGGAGTGGGTTGCCATGCACTCCTCCAGGGGACCTTCCCAACCCAGGTCTCCCACATTGCAAGAGGATTCTTTCCTGTCTGAGCCACCAGGGAAGCCTAAGAATACTGAAGTGGGTAGCCTATCTCTTCGCCAGGGGATCTTCCCAACACAGGAATCAAATTGGGGTATCCTGCATTGCTGGCAGAGTCTTTACCAGCTGAGATACCTGGGAAGCCCCTCTGGGAATATAGTATATGCTAAATTGATGCTTATTAAATGAATGGGTCGATAGTACAGGAGGCTTCCAGCAGATGTAACCTCATGGGCTGACCTTGAAGTATGGGTGGGATTCAGTTAAGTAAGCATTCCAGGAGGAAGCATTAGTATAGGCAAAAGCATGAAGGTGAAAAAGTGCAAGAGAAATAGAGCAGGTGGGGGTTTAAGATGATAGAAAGAGGAAGGGATGAGTCGCCAGAAAAGGGAAAAGTAGATGCTGATTTTTATGGAAACGCTCACTTCAGCCTGTGACTGTTGGATCCCCACCAACCACCTCTCATGCTTCTTCTCCATTTCCAAAACCCACATATCCCTTGAAGCTCAGCCAAAGTCTACTCTTCTGTAAACCGTGTGAGTTGGAATCTCATAACTTTCAGTTAAAATCTTACCTCTGCTACTTATTCGTGCCTGGAGAATCCCATGGACGGAGGAGCCTGGTGGGCTATAGTCCATGGGGTTGCAAAGAGTTGGACACGACTGAGCGACTTCGCTTCACTTCACTTTGCTACTTATTAATATTAACTATGTCCTTTCTCAGAGTCCCTGCGTATTAATATCTGTTTGTTGTTGTTGTTCAGTTGCTAAGTCATGGCTGACTCTTTGAGACTCCATGGATGCAGCACACCAGGCTTCTCTCTCTTTCACTATCTCCTGGAGTTTGCTCAAATTCACATCCCTTGAATCGGTGATGCCATCCAGTCATCTTATCCTCTCTCATCCCCTTCTCCTCCTGCCTTCAGTCTTTCCCAGCATCAGAGTCATTTCCGATGAATCAGCTCTTTGCACCCAGTGGCCAAAGTACTGGAGCTTCAGCTTTAGCATTAGTTCTTCCAGTGAATATTCAGGACTGATTTCCTTGAGGACTGACTGGTTTGATCTTCTTGCAGTCCAAGGGACCCTCAAGAATCTTCTCCAGCATCACAGTTCAAAAGCATCACTTCTTCGGTGCTCAGCCTTCTTTATGTAACCTGTACCCAACGTTGTAAATGTGCTTCCTGGGGTTGTGTCCCAGCGTTCAGGTGATGTATTTCATTCTATGGGACATGGCCCCAAGTTTACATCAATATTATGCAAAAGTGACTCTTAGGATGAGGAGAAAAGCAGAGGTTCACCTGATTCCTGGTCCTAGTCCCTTCCTGGCTCCATAAGTTGGGTGAACCATTTGACCTATTTGGACCTCAATATCCTTAACAGTAGTTAAAACCCTTCTGTTCTGTGTTTGTTGTGAGGAGTAAATGCAATTGCGTTTTTTTAAATTTATTTATTTATTTTTCTTGGTGCTGGGTCTTTGTTCCCGGTGCAGGCTTTTCTCTAGTTGCCGTGAGCGGGGGCTACTCTCCAGTTGTGGTGCAAAGGTTTCTCATTGCCGTGGCTTCTCTTGTTGCAGAGCATGGATTCTAGAGTCCAGGCTCAGTAGTTGTGGTACACGGATTTAGTTGTCCTGCAGCACGTGGGATCTTCCCAGCCCAGGATGGGACCCATGTCCTCTGCAATGGCAGGTGGATTCCTAACCACTGGACCACTAGGGAAGTCATGCGGTTGCATTTTAAAGTGCTCAGCACAGAGAGGTGCTCAAAACAACTATATCTCACCTCCCTCTCAGTTCCATTTCTGCACGCCACACCCCCACCTGCTATGAATCTTCCCAGGTGACCAAATCCACAATTCTCATAGAGCCTGGGCCACCACAGGCAACCAGGGTTCTTGGTAATTAATGGGTTGATTTTTTTGCGCGATCTTAACCTCTCAGAGGGGATCGTCAGCCCCATTAATCAGAGGAGGACTTCCCAGGTCTCCTGTAAGGCAGCCTCGGGCATCATGCAAAATTCTTCATAAAAATCCAAATGAGATGGCAAAAGTGTGTTTCCATTTGAAAACTCTGACTACCCGTATGCTAATGCAAGCTGGCACCGAGACAGGGGTAAGATTTTTATTTATTTATTTCTGGGTTCGTGTTTGTTCTTGCAATGATGTTTTTATCCTTCTTCCAAAGACTGATTGGGGCCCATTCAGCAAGTAGGGCACATTTATTTGCTTAGACTCTAATCACATTATAGAACAGTCAGGGCTGGCATCTTGCAGTTTTTCCAGTCTGCTTTCCTTTCCCAAAACACGAAGGCAGGTGGACGGAAGAGAGTAACCATTTTTCTCAGAATTGGTAAATAAATGGGGGCCAGAGGATTTGAGTGGGTCCACTGCTGAAAGTGAAGAAACTGAGTCATCCCTTTCAGTTACATACCATGAACATATTTCACATTTGTCTCATATACATTATGGGAAATCTGTACCCAGAAGATTCTCTGAAAAATGTACTTCTTCCTCCTTATATTTATGTAGCTATAAGTAATAATACATGTTGAGCTTTTATGAGGTTCTGGACACTGTTCTGGGCTTCCCTAGTGACTCAGATGGTGAACAATCTGCCTACAATGCAGGAGACCTGCGTTCAGTCCCTGAGTTGGGAAGATCCCCTGGAGAAGGGCATGGCAACCCCCTCCAGAATTCTTGCCTGGAGAATCCCCGTGGACAGAGAAGCTTGGTGGGCTACAGTCCACGGGGTTGCAAAGAGCTGGACATGACTGAGCAGCTAAGCACAGCACAAGACACTGTTCTAAGCACTTTAGGTGCATCACTTTCTTTACTCTTCATGAAACCTTATTGAGTAGGTGATTTTATTATCCCCATGTAACAAGGAAATGGAAGGATGCAGAGTTTAACTTGCCCACTGCCAACTATTAAATGGTGGAGCTAGATGTTGAAACCAAGCAGACTGACTCCGAAGTTGTATTTTTAACTGTAGTAGTTATTAATATTGATAGCTTAGTAAACAAGTTAGTTGATGGATAATGGCAGATTATTACATTGATAGATGATCGTGGTAGAGTCTGCTGTTTAACAACTCTTTTCTTCTTGGATGCTAAGCTCAGATTACATTTGCCAGGATCCCTTGCGGTGAGGCAGTCACTAAGCACATCAGGGGAAGAAGTGTTTGTCCTGGACTTTGCCTGTTTCCTTCTCACTGATTGGTGTGGAGATGACTGGGATCTCTGTGGGAGCCTCAGGCTGAAGGCAGAGCCATGCCCACAGCAGCCTGGTTCCCATGGCGACTTTATGGATTGGGGGCTGCTGGACTGCCCCTACACTCATAGGTACGAGTCATAAACTTCTTTGCTCTGTAAGTGACTGTTTGAATTTCTTTTTTATAGCAGCCTAACCCTTACTCCAAACAACATAGTGATTTTTCTTTCCCTCTCAGAGGATCAAAAAGTCTTTTCCTTGAAAGGTAATCTAGGCTAACATTAAAAAAAGAAAGAAAGAAAGAAAGAATTTGGCTGCATCAGGTCTTAGCTGAGGCACTCAGGATCTTTGTTGCGTCATACGGGATCTTTTCTTGTGGCGCATGGACTCCCTACTTGTGGCACGTGGGCTTTGGAGCACCGGCCTATGGACTCTCTAGTTGTGCTGTGTAGGCTTTGGAGTACTCGGGCTTAGTAGTTGCAGTGCCTGGGCTTAGTTGCTCTGTGACATGTGGGATCTTAGTTCCCTTACCAGGGATTGAGCCCACATCCCCTGCATTACAAGGTGCATTCTTAAGCACTGGACCACAAATGTAGTCCCCTAGACTAACTTCTGAATGTGTCACCTGGTAGATCATCTCTTGAAGACCTTAAGTTGTGGCAATCTTACTTTCTGTTGAGTCAACTCACTCTTTCTTTAAAGGCTCTATCAGTAGAAAGTTGGTAAAACTTAAATTCTAAGGTATCTGTAGCTCAGTATTTCACATGCAGAGTTCCATTCTCCCTGTGGCCATATGATGCAATCATGATTCCCCTTCCTATATGCAGAGTCTTCCATTTTCTAAAGACAAGGATCATGCTCCACAAGTGCTCTTGGGGGCTAAATGTCACCCATCTTTCCACCCTTCCAGTTCCTTCATATAGCATTGTTTTGAGAGTCAGATACCAATATCCTAGGGTTATAGCCCTCAAATCATGCTGATTCAGGACAAATTCCAACCCTGGACATGAATTTTGCTCAACTTGTAGACCAACATTTCTATGCTTGTTTTAATTCATCTTTATTTTTTTTGAAACAGAGAAGAAGCTATTCATTGATCAAGGGTTGAGGAAGGGAGAACTCGTGCTCTGAAGACTCCTTCCTACTCATTCATCTTTATACTAAATTCAAGAAACATTTTCCCAGCTTTCTCTGTGTTCAGGGATGCTTGGAGCTTGTAGGCACAGCTTTAGTATATTCTCAGCATGGTTGGTTTACTCTGAGCCTTCTGTGAGCTGCTTTATCTTATTGTCCTCCCTGTCTTGGGAGGACAAGGGACAGCTTGTTTTTTGGACACAATGCAGAACCCAACAATGAACCTTGTACAATTCTATACAATGACATTTAATTCCCCACACTGTCCAATGAAATTGTCCCTCCTGATTCTGTCATCCAATGCTTCCTCCCAGGAAGACAATGAAACTGGAGAAGCAGTTTTAACAGAGCCTCTAAAGAATAATTAAGCTGTAGTCTATCACCTGTGCTCAGTTGTTTAGTCAAGTACGACTCTCTGCTACCACATGGACTGTAGCCTGCCAGGCTCCTCTGTCCACAGGATTCTCTAGGCAAGAATACTGGAGTGGGTTGCATTTTCTACTCCAAGGGATCTTCCCAACCCAGAGATCAAACCTAGGTCTTTGTGCTTCCTGCATTGGCAGGTGGGTTCTTTACCACTACGTCACTTGTGAAGCCCCCAAACCACATTATTTATCCTCAGTCTGGTATCTCATTGATGTGCATGAAAAAAATGACATTTTCAATACCAGAGAAAATGACTTACATCACCTTGAGAATGTCATTACTAAGATTATTATTATATGTAATGATTGGTTTTAAAAAAGCCTATGCTATATTTGACATAAAGCCTTTAATTCACTAACATAGGTTTGAATAATTTTCTGGTATTTGGAGAAGCAAACAGTCCGGTTAATCAAAATTAGAGCATGTTACAGGGTCTTAATGGAGCGAATGGACATTGCATATGAGGGTATTAAAAATGTCTGCAGAAGAATCCTTTGAGGCTCCCGTTGGAAACATTTACTTTATTTGAACCTTCTCTTTTTTAGTTCACTTCCCTGATGGCTCAGTTGGTAAAGAATCTGCCTGCAATGCAGGAGACCCTGGTTCGATTCCTGGGTTGGGAAGATCCCCTGGAGAAGGGATAGGCTACCCACTCCAGTATTCATGGATTTCCCTTGTGGCTCAGCTAGTAAAGAATCCACCTGCAATGTTGGAAACCTGGGTTCAATCCCTGGGTTGAGAAGATCCCCTGGAGAAGTGGCTACCTACTCCAGTATTCTGGCCTGGAGAATTCCATGGACTGTATAGTCCATGGGGTCGCAAATAGTTGGACACGACTGAGTGACTTTCACGTTCACGTTTTTAAGTTCACGGCTATACCCTATTTCTTGTCACTGTATATGATCATGTGCATTCACTTCCCTCCTTCATCCATCTCCTTTCCTGGCCTCATTCTGTCTGTCTGTCTGTCTCTCTCACACACACATACAGCCAGAAAGCTCTCTCTTCTATGGCTGTATCTTCTGCCAGTTTTCAGGTTTGCTTTTGACTCTCCTTGCTCTATTTGGTTAGGTATTCCCCGGTGATTCCTGTAACCACTGCTATTCAAACCTGGCCCCAGGGAACCCTATCCTTGGTCAAGTCATTCCCTGCCTTCTCAGTAGTGGTTGATTTCTAAATTTCTGATGCACTCAGACATCTTAAAGACTGGTCATCTTCCTCAGGACTAGCTGACACTCTAGAAGATTCAGTGACTCAGTGGCCAAGGCTGAGAAAGGCTAAGGAAGGCACAAGAGAAAGAGGAGAAGACCCAGCCATTCCATCCTTTCCAGGAAACCTGAGAAGCTCTCGGTACTTACTGGTGGAATGAGGTGAGACAGGTGCTTCTGTTCAGAGGCCACCAGGCATACGCATCCAGCAAGGGTAAGTGTCTGATTCAGCTCAGCCTGTGGTAACATCAAAAAAAAAAAAACAACATAGACCAGGTGCCTTAAACAGCATATGTTTATCTCTCATGGTTCTAGAGGCTGGGAAGTCTAAGAACAAGATGCTGACTTGTCTGGTTCCTCCTGATGAGGGCCCTCTTTCCAGCTTACACACAGCCATCTTCTTGCTGTGTCTGCTCCTGACAGAGTGGGAAAGTCAACTCTGGTCTCTCTTCTGCTTCTTGCATGTATGTGCTCAGTTGCTTCAGTTGTGTCTGACTCTTGGCGACCCCATAGACAGTAGCCTCCAGGCTCCTCTGTCCATGGGATTTCCCAGGCAAGAATACTGGTGTGGGTTGCCATGCCCTCCTCCAGGGGATCTTCCCTACCCAGGGATTGAAACTGTGTCTCCTAAGTCTCCTGCATTGGCAGGCAGATTCTCTTTCCACTGAGCCACCTGGGAAGGCCCTTCTGCAGATGTTATTGCAGATGCTATTATAAAGACACTAATACCACCACAAAAGCCCCACCCTTATGACCTCATTCAAGCCTATTTATCAACACCTCCCAAAGGCCCCACCTCCTAATACCATCACACTGAGCTTAGTGCTTCAACATGTGGACTTGCAGGAGACACGTTTAGTTCATAGCAAGGAAAATAAGCCTGTTCTTTTCATACCCCAATTTAGAATTCCAGCTCTGCCATTTATTAGAAAGAAACATAAAATTTCCAAGCCACATTTATGCATTAAATAGATGACGTTTTTAATGTGTATTTATACAGAATCTAGACAAATGGTACAGATGAAATGGTTCTGATTTGCAAGGCAGAAAAGGAGACACAGAGAGATAACAAATGTATGGATACCAGAGTGGGGACAGGATGAATTGGTAGATTGAAATTGACATATGTACACTGTTGATACCATGTATAAAATAGATAACTAATGAGAACTTAGCGCAGAGTACAGGGAACTCTACTCAGTGCTCTATGGTGACTTAAATGGGAAGGAAATCTAAAAAAGAGGGGATGTATGTAAATATATAGCTGATTCACTTTGCTATACAGCAGAAACTAACACAACATTGTAAAGCAACTATATTCCGATAACAAAAATTCTCCAAGCCCTCAAGGCTCATTTTTCCCCTCTGTAAAATGGGCATATGAGAATGTGTGACAGCTCTAAGGGATATTTGAGTGCTCAGAAGATGTCACTTTCTATCTCTTTCCCTTGGAAGAGAAAAAAGTTCACACTTTTCTCCAGCATTCTCTGAGTGCCAAGTTTTACTTTACCCCAGGTTAGGGTTATCAGTAAGGGCAGAATTAAGCTGGAAGAGTTTGAAGGCCAAATGTGTGGATAAACAAAGATCGAAACATTCTCCCAGCATAACTAATTAAAGAAGACAGAGGCTACTTCTCATGTAAATTCATGATGTTTCAAGATACACTCTCTGTCCTCCTGGGTCCCAGCAATTCTTTCAAAAATGCAAGAAATTCATCAATTTCTTGATGAAAGAAGACAGTTGAGTGCCATTACCCCTCCACTATGCTTCTCAGGTAGCACCAGCAATAAAGAACACACCTGCCTATGCAGGAGATACAAGAGATGTGGGTTCGATCCTTGCATCAGGAAGATCCCCTTGGGGAGGGCATGGCAACCCACTCCAGTATTCTTACTTGGAGAATCCCATGGACAGATGGGCCGGTGGGCTACAGTCCATGGGGTTGCAAAAGAGTCACGCATGACTAAGCATGCACCCATATGGGATCTTAGCTCCTTGACCAGGGATTGAACCTGCACCCCCCACATTGGAAGGTGAAATATTAACCACTGGACTGCCAAGGAAATCCCATTATTTCAAAACTCTTTTCACACATCATATTCAGCTTGATGCCTTCCCCGATCCATCTATGTATAATACTCTCTCTCTGTTCTCATGGTGTTTCTTCTTGCTTTTATTTGAACATTTGCCACATTAGATTGTGATGGTTTATTACACAGGACTGTGAGCTCCTCCAAAGAAAGGACAGCACCTTCATGCCTGTCTTTTTGAGATCTTGTGTGCATCGGTAAATGTAGGTGCTCAATAAATAAATGATTAAAAGAATGAAAAAAAAAAAAGGTCTCTGTCCAGGAGAACTCATGGTCTAATAGAGAAAGAACATTGATTTCATCTAGGTCTCACAAAAATAATTAATGGTAGGTTATATTTTGGGGCTTCCCAGGTGGCACTAGTGGTAAAGAACCTATCTGCCAATGCAGGAGATGTAAGAGGTGTGGGTTCGATCCCTGGGTCAGAAAGATCCCCTGGTGAGGGCATGGCAACCCACTCCAGTGTTCTTGCCTGGAGAATCCCAGGGACAGAGGAGCCTAGTGGGCTACCGTCCAACATTGAGTTGTAAAGAGTCAGACATGACTGAAGCGACTTAACATGCACAGTTTTATTTTGCCCATTCAACAGATGAGGAAACTGAGTCTCATACAGGCTAAATTACTTGCTTGAAGTCACACAGTGAGCAGCCAGCAGACTGGTGATTGAAACTGAAGCCAGTATTGTTCCCTTTGCCTCACAACTATAAGTAACTGTGACATAGTGGTCTGAGAATTGCTGTAGCCTCTGGTGGAGTCCACATCCTGCAGAATTGAGGGTTTCTTAGAAGAGTGTAAGTTCTTCTAGGTCCAGGATAGATCGAGGAGGAAATAGATAAAGGCTGCTCAGAGTGAAAATTGGGAGAGGTAATGGCTTCTCACTGACTAGATATTAAAGCGAGACTCTTATGGGACTTGGGATCACCTGACTGAAGTCAGACCATCAACCTCTGGATGGCAGTTCTACCAAATTTATCTTCTCCTTCCCCGGAGAGGAGCAGCCTGGGAGGGAATGTGAGACCATATTAAATCCCGAATTTCCATTTGGTAGAGTGGAAATGCCCCGATGTTTGATCCCATTTACTTGAATAAGACTTTATATCCAGGCATCTCAAGTTTTAAATTACATGTCAGAGGCAATTTTGCTGTCTGGAAGTGATATTGGAGGTTGTCCTTTCAGGGAAGCTGATATGAGGTTAGTATCCGCCTGTATCTGCCTGTGTCAAGGAAGGGTCAGCTTCTTGGTTTCATTCCTTCTGCAAAGCTACACTGAGCATCTCAGCAGTGCTGGGCCCTGTGGGGACAGGGATGATACAGCTGCTGGCTTTAAAAGGCTCCAAACATGATAATGCTGCTCACCACTATTAGTTTGCTCTTTCTTTCAATAAATATTTGTCAGTGTACCTACTGTGTGCAAAACACCGTGTCAGGCACATGGAATCTATCAGTGAACAGAATAGACAAAACCTTGTCCTGTTGGAGTTTATATTCCATCAGGAGACTGGTAAATAATGAACACAATAAGTGAGTAAATTACATAATATGTTAGAATGTGAGGAATGCTAAAGAAAATGGAAAAATATTAAGAACAGTATTAAGGAGCCTGAGAGTGCTGGGGATGAGAGGGTGGCAACTGCAAATAGGGTAGTGGATTAGATATTTTTTAGAAGGAGGGAATGAGGCCTGTGTGAACTGAGGGAATAACTCATGCACATTTAGCTACAGTGTGCCTGGTGTGTTTTGAGATACAGCAAGGAGGCCCTTGGGGTTGGAGAGGAAAGAGAGTAGAGAGAGGAGGGGTTGGGATCAAAGAAGAAATGGGGGAACACAGTGTGGGGGCCTTGTAGACCATTGGTGGGAACTTGACTTTGATTCTGAGCGAGATGGGAAGCTGCTGGAGTTTTTTAAGCAGAGGGAAGATGTGATCTCATATAGGACTAGAAAGGATGCTTCTCAAATTTCACCAAAGGTGGAAGCAGAGACAGGAGAGGAGGATGTGCCTTCATCCAGTTGAGAGACCACGGTGACTGGGTGAGCTCTGGGAAGCAAAGTAGGGAGAGGCAGACAAATTCTGAAGATGCTCTAGGGGTAGAACCAAGGAATATCCTGATGGATCAGATATGGAGTTGAGAGAAAAGGAGGACCAGGAGGTTAGCTTGAGCCCCTGGAAAGTTGGCATTACCATCCGCTGAGACTGGGAGAGCTCTTCAGAGAACAGGGCTCAGAGGGAAATCACTAGTTCCATTTTGGACATGTTACATTGGAAACAGCCAATATAAATCCAACTGGAGAAGCCAAGTAGACAGTTATTTATGCAAACCTATAATTGGATGTGTATGTGGGCAGATTGGGTGGGGGTAGGTTTGGACTGGAGATATAAATTCAGGGAGTACTTACTAATTGCCAGCACTATATTAAGAATCTTATATACTTTATCTCACTGATTTCTTAACACTACCCTGGGAGATAACATTTCCTATTGATGAGAAAACTGAGGCTTAGATAGTTTCAGGCATCTTGCCCAGGGTCATGCAATGAATCAACGGTAGAACCAGGTCTCAAACACAATGTCATTCTAGGATAAATATGGGCATTGCTCCAACTGGACCACCCAACTAGGGTTATGCTACATCAACTGTTCAACTGCATTGGGACAGAAGTCGGGAACCAAAGCAGGTTTGTTGTGCTAGTGACGGTGCAGGGTCAGTGAAATCTGCAGGGTCAAAGAAGCATGCGTGAGTTAGGGTTGGTGGGGTGGTTTAGGTACCCAGATCCCAAAGGGATAATACTCTGGTAAGCCAGCTGTTAATCAGGGATGAAATTAGAGTCTGGGAATGGTGAAGCAGGAAAGGGAAACAGGGATTCAGAGATACCCTGGCCTTTGGTGGCTCAACATCTGCTTCCTTCTCTTTATGAAAACTCCAGAGCCATGCTGGTGAGTAACATGCAGAGCTAGACATTTTGCTTTAAATTCTTCTTTGTGAAATAGAGCAGGACCCTGTGGGGCTCTTGGGCACAAAAGCCTTTCTGTGTCCCCCATTTCTTGAATATAGGAAATAGAATTCATTCAGCCTCCAGGACCTTCCCTGAGTTCCAACTGCAGGTTCAAACAGGTGCTAACTGGGGGAAGGAGGGGAAGCAGATAAAGGAGGAGCAGAAAAGAAGTAAAAGTGCAGCCTGGGGTCAGGGTTCTGACTCCCCCTCAAGGGATACACAAGACAATACCTTTGAACTGTTTTCTCCTATAACTTTGTGGGTGATTCACCCTCTCTAATTGGCACACGACGGGTGATGTGATATCTAGGGTCTAGTCAACCTTGTTCCAACGGCTACGACTGAGGGTGAATGGAGTGGTGGTTAGTAGTCTTCTTCAGGGACTCGACTAGTACGGGAGGAGAAACTTGGTAATGACACTTTGAGGAGTGATGGGAGAGGTCCAGCTCTCTCCGTTAAATAAATAACGGTTCCGTTATTTCGATAGAAAGATGAAGTGGGTTTTGAGCAGAAGTTCTAAATTAAGTCACAGCCCCATGTCTCCGGTCTAAGTCGAAGTAAATATACTGTATTAACATCGTAGCCGTACCAAATCGTTCAAACCCCTATAAAGGTCTTTCCTCTGCACAGGTGGACCCGGGTAATCTACATTGTCTGTTATTAGCATAGAGTTACTCTGGAGACTAGGACACCGAAGTGTCGAAGGGGAACGTACCTCGTCCATTTATTACTTTCTATTTTACTTACAGGACTGGTCTAGAACCACGGAAAGAATCAAAACCTAAGAACAAAGATAGAGTCTCCCGAAGAACGGAACCAGAATGAAAAGACTTGTAACCCCTAACTGGTTCAGTTCTTACCATGTTGGTTCTTTCAAATGAGTAGGTCAGTATAAGTGTCTTAAAGTTTCCAATTTTCTGTTATTTACTCGTAAGAGATCGACTGGGTAAGTAAAGGACAAGGGAATTAAAAAATCGTTCAAGGATGTAATAACTGAAGTCTAGAGAAAGGACATCGTACCTTTACGACGAGAGAAGGATCGACCAATAACATTCCTAGATCATAACAATGACGCCTCTTCCGTTACCGTGGGATGAGGTCATGAGAACGGACCTTTTAGGGAACCTCCCTCCTCGGACCACCCGATATCAGGTACCCCAGCGATTCTCAGCCTGTGCTGACTCGTTGAAGTGAAAGTGAAAGGTGAAAGTACGTAACCTCTTCCTTTACCGTTGGGTGAGGTCACAAGAACGGACCTCTTAGGGTCCCTGCCCCCTCGGACCACCCGACGGCAGATACCCTAGCGTGTCTCAGCCTTTGCTGCCTGCGCTGAATCGTCGTCGTCGTCGTCGTCATAACAATGACTCAATTTCGAACGAGACAACGGACGTGGACAGGTCAATGAATCCGAGACAAGGGGTTGAGGCAAGGAAGAGACCATATTCGGGGAGCTGGCTGACCAAGAAGATGGCAGGCTAGTGCCTGAAAATAACCATCTTATCGGATCCGCATGCCAGGTTCTTTTATAGATCAGAGATGGGGGGAGGTGAGGAAGCAAAGTGAAAAAGGCCATTAATCTTGCAAACATCTCCTAGAATGGCAAGCCTCCGGCAAGGGATGTGTTAATTTCATTCTTCCTGCCATCCACAGGTGGATTGGGTACTGAACAAAGGCACTTTAGTTTACAGTCAGGGAGAGGGGCAAGATTCTCTGAGGCAGGCCATTCTGTATGATTATAATAACAAGAACAATGAAAAGCAAGTCAAAGAAAGAGTTCCAACATGGAGTCAGAATTGGCTTCTTCTCTGCAACAGTATGATGGGATGGTTCTATGGTCAAGACCGTGGGCTGTGGAGTCAGACTGTTCAAATCTCTAATCTCCTCGAAGCCTATCTTTTCCTGGGAAATTTACCTAAACTCTTTAAGGCTTCATTTTCTTTAGTTCCAAAACGAAAGTCAGAATAATGCTATCCTCCGAAGCAGGCAGGGCTACTGCGAGTTTATACATCACCTGTATGTGAATTAGGGAAAGATTCTCCTTCCTCCAAGTGGATACAACTCTACATCTGGGTTCAAGACTTGGTAATAGTGTCTTCTCTCAGCCAGGCAAGCCCCTTTCTGCAGGGCACACCACAGCTGTGTGCTGACAAGTGTCACTGCTATGATTAATTCTTGGGAGGTATTCAGAACATAGCCTGGTATGTACACAATAAGGACTTGGTCAGCATTAGTAATTATTATAATGCAAAATATTAGCCTTTAAAGCCCTGTTTTATCATGGGACAGTTTGGATGATTTTCACCTATCTTCTGAGATGAAATCTGCCCCCTAACAGGCAGATCTTCACCCCACTCTCTGTGACTTCATAAGTTCTCTTCTGCAGCATCACTCCTTGGACTGTTCCTGTGGAATATTGATTACAGACATGTCCACAGTTCTTCCCTTGTCTTTGCATCTGTGCCTTTTGCCTTTGGGCTTCTCCTGTCAAGAGTTAGAATCTGTTTTCCCATCCTGTGAATCTGACCTAGCCTTGGAACTGGGCCTTTCATGCTCCCCTTCTTTCTTGGAACTTTGTCATCGCCATATGAACAAGCTCCGTCTGGATGGTGGCAGATGTATGGGAAGATGGCTAGATGATGGACTTCAGGACTTGCTACCCCCAAATAAGGCACTTCGGCATATTGAATAATTTAAGTTGAGGGAGTTTGAGAAAAATAGCAGAAAGTAGGAAGGTGACTCTGACCTTTTCCCCTGCTCTTCCCCTTTGAAGCAAGTCATAAAACTCTCCTGAGAGAGTTGCCTTCCCCATACCAGGGGGAATAGAGCATTCTTATCTCTGAAGGCAAAGGGATGCTGAGAAGCGTCTGAACAAACAAGTCTTACTCAGTTTCCCTCAGTTTATTGCACTTACCTCTCACTCTTCATCTATCACACTTTTATACGACAATCTACTCTTTATCAAACCTAGCACAAAAATACAGAGGCTTAACTGCATTGTTGGTGTTTCATTTCCCTGAAGGCTCCTATGTCATGTAGCACTTCTACGAAATAAATGTATATGCGTTTCTCCTGTTGACCTTTGTCAATTTAATTTTCAGACCCCGTCAGGGACCCTAAAAGCATCAAAGAAAGCTTTTGCTTTTCCTCCACCTCAACGTCCATTGCTTCAGCTAATAGCCAGCCAACTGTCAGACAGAGGAGTGAATTAGATCAGCCATCCCCCGTGAACCCAGCAACTGACCACAGATACAGCAACAAGATCAGCTGGGATTCAGCCTGGTCCATAGACTTGGGAGAGAAGATCAGTGCTTGCTGCTCTATGCCCCTGAGGTTTGGGGACTGTTTGTTACGTTGCATTACTATGGCAGTAGGTAACTGATACGGGTCTGGATTGTTGGTGGCTGTATCTAGCCATGTCTCTATTGGAGACAAGTCATTCCTACCCCTTATCATTACTATCATCCTTCCCCCTTGTCCACCCAGCTCTGAATTTATAAGTCTCCCCCACATCTCTCTTATCCCTAAGGCCCAAGTGATTTTACACTCCTCATAATTTTTTTGCTTGCCACCTCCTGGATGAGACTGTGGGGACCATATTGGTCTGGAGGAGTACAGCACGGGCCCTGAGGCTTTCTCTCTGTTGGTCTTCATTTCAAAGTTCATTTGATTTTGGCACCACCACACACAGTTCTGAGCTTAATGATATCTCAGTGCTCCCACTAGAAAAGCCCTGGTCTTTCCAAGGGTGTATAACTTAGCTATTATGACTCACTCTAGGGGAGAACTGGGCAAACAAGGCCTACTGCCCAAAGGCGATTTTGATTTTTAAATTATGAAATAAATCATCCTGAGCTTTTATGCTTTCTTGGGGTTTGTTTTTGTTTTTCTCTTTTGCTCCAAAACTTCCCTGGTAGCTTTCTGGTTTGAGATTATTTATCACTTGGCTCTCTTCTCACCCAAACTGTATTTGTTCTGTAAAATGACAAATCACCCCTGCACATTCCAGGTCAGAACCTTGTGTCCAGCAGCACGTGTGGGCACAGAAAAGGTTGAAAATAAAGCAACAGAGGTTAGCTTCAGTTCAGTAGTGGGGCTAAGGGTCCTGGGGGTAGAAGAAAAACAGAAAGAATTCCTAAACCATGTTAGTGTGGGGATAGGTGACTCAGGTGGTAAAGAATCTGCCTGCAATGCAGGAGACCTGGGCTCGATCCCTGGGTTGGGAAGATCCTCTAGAAAAAGGAATGGTAGGCTACCCACTCCAGTATTCTTGCTGGAGAATCCCATGGACAGCGGAGCCTGGCTGACGGTGGTGCATGGGGTCAGAAAGAGTCGAATTCAACTGACTCTTTCACTTTTCAGGATTTGAATACACGTTTACTTGACACTGGTGTCCCTGCTTTGGTGGACCTGCTTTTCTTATTTTGTACTTGTCTTGGTTTCCTTGTTAAAAAAACCCCCATAGGGCTGTTACAAAACACCAAATGTTTTGTTTTATTTATTTATCTTTATTGGGGTACAGTTGCTTTGCAATGTTGTACAACAATGTGAATCTGCTATAAGTGTACATATATCTCCTCCTTCTTGGCCCTTCCTCCCACCCAACTCCACCCCACACCCCTCTAGGTCATCACAGAGAACTGAGCTGAGCTCGCATAGGTTCCCACTAGGTTCTATTTTACACATCGCACAATGAATTATCACCTCACATCGGTCAGAAGAGCCATCATAAAAAGAAAAAAAAAATCTGAAACGAATAAATGCTGGAGAGGATGTAGAGAAAATGGAACCCTCTTGCACTGTTGGTGGAATATAAATCTATACAGCTACTTTGGAGAACAGTATGGAGGCTCCTTAAAAAAATTAAAAATAGAACCACCATATGACATAGCAATCCTACTATTGAGTGTATCAGTTCAGTTCAGTTCAATTCAGTCACTCAGTCATGTCTGACTCCTTGTCACCCCATGAATTGCAGCACGCCAGGCCTCCCTGTCCATCACCAACTCCCAGAGTTCACTCAGATTCATGTCCATCGAGTCAGTGATGCCATCTTTTTTTAGTTCCTCTTCACTTTCTGCCATACCGGGAGAAAACCTTAATTTAAAAAGACACATGCACCCCAGTGTTCACTGCAGCACTATTTACAATAGCCAGAACATGGAAGCAACCTAGAAGTCCATCATCAGAGGAATGGATAAAGAAGATATATGTATACAATGGAATATTTCTCAGGCATAAGAAGGAACAACATTGGGTCATTTGTAGGGAGGTAGATGGACCTACAGTCTATCATACAGAGTGAAGTCAAAAAGAGAAAATGCTTTAAACCAGAGGTTGGACACCTCCCAGAAACAATGGAATTATTATTCAGGTTTCTCAAATCCACAAATGTTCTAGAACTGTAAAGTAGATAGATATGATGTCTCACAAATTCACATGCTCATCTTTTTATTAAATATATTCACCACTGCACATGTGAAATTCTATTTTGATTAAGAAGGCAGAATTTCATTCAATGGCATCTCTAAATTCAACCCAGATTTTAGCCATTAGGTACCTCAATTAGTGACTATTGCATATATGATTTCTACCATGGGTTATAAGTTGGCTACTTGTTACTTTTTTATACATGAGTCTTTGTACTTGAAACTTATAGGAAGCAAGTTCTATAAGGAGAAATGCCAACTGAGGGATTGGGCATGGTGAATGCTGAGAAGACAAGGTATTCTCCTCTCAGGGATGCTGACCAGTTTTATGGATGAACTAAAGTAGCTGTAAAAGTTGCAATTCTGGGAAATCAACAACAAAATAGTCAAAGGCAGGTTCCTGGCTGGCTTGGAGCCATGGCCTACAACTATGTGGTAATTGTAATGAAGAGGAGGACGAACAGGCTTGAATTGAGAGGGCTAGGAGACAGTGACCGTCTGCCTACCAATGGGCTAACACACTAATGCAATCTCCAGGCTTGTCATATAAGGTAAATAAGGTCTTTTTAAGCTGCTGTTACTTGGGTCTTCTGGTCCTTGTGATCAAAAGTGTTCCTAACTGATGGCATGGCTATGCAGCAAGCATTTACTGAATGTGAATCTGCATTACACTTGTGCATCTTGAGGGTAAAATTCGGCATTAGTCTCATCTTGGCTCCCCAAGCCTTCAGCGCTATGCCTGTTACCTGCTTAGTTACTCAGTGTGTCCAACTCTTTGGGACCCTATGGACTGTAGCCCACCAGGCTCCTCTGTCTATGGGATTTTCCAGGCAAGAATACTGGAGTGGGTTGCCATTTCCTGCTCCAGGGGATCTTCCTGACTCAGGGGATCGAACCCATATGTCTTGTGTCATATGACACTGACAGGCAGATTCTGTACCATCTGAGCCACCAGGGAAGCCCCTGTGCCTGTTACACTGTTGGGTTTAAAGCATGTTGAGTTGAGTTACGTTCACTTTGTTCCCTCACATAAGAATCCAGAATAAACCTGATGAATCCACTGTTTCTAGTCTCTGCTGCAATCTGTCCTTGCATGGACACCAGACTGATGACAAAGTTCCTCTTTTCTAAAACCAACAGTCGTTTCCCACAGGATCTATAATAAAATCAAAAATACATCGATAAGACAGTCAAGCTTCTCAACAGTTTGACAGTCACCTGTCTCCAACTTCTTCCTCAGCATCTGGACAAATTCTCCACTTGACACACACTGGTTTCCTCATTGTCCTCTCTCTACACTGGACACACACCCCCGTGGTTGTCACAGCCTGGAGCACCTGGCTACTTCCCCTCTGTTCATCTGAACTCCTTCATTTCAGGTAGAACACAGGCTCCGCTACCTTGTCTATTCATCCTAACCAGTAGGAGCAAGGGCTTGCTTGAAAGGATAAGATGGAAAGGCAAGACATTAAAAGGGAAAATCAACTAGATTTGGACAATTGAGCCAAAAGGGCAGTTCAGCCTGATGAGCTCAAAAAGGATCTTTGAATATGTCTGTACATTTGCAAGAATTTTAAAAAGATTACCCCTGAGTCTGCCCATTCGTGTAAGTAAAGTCAGTCACCACCATGGACTTTTACAGTGCAAAGCTATGAGGTCAGAAGCTTGGAAAGCACATCTCAGATGGCTAAACTGTAACCGTGATGCTGAGTTCCCACCCGACCAGAGCCCCTCCTCCTGCAAGGCTCCAGGAAAACATGATGAAGAACAATATTATCCCTAATTGAAAAATCATTCTTGCACCTGTGAGTTGTAAATTCTCCCCTCCAGTGGAGGCCACTTGCCCTGTTATGCGAGGGCTGCTAGAAATTCATGGCCACGCAGGGGCTGGCGCTTGGTTCCTGCAGCCTGTTGGTTGTTTACTGCATTGCTCCAAAGGGATGAGTGAACATATGCACGTTTTGGTTTCTTTCTTTGGGAGAAAGCAAGCGGAGACACCTGAGCACATAAAGCCTCAGCCCAAGTTCACATACAGAGAGTTAGGAAAAGTCCACCCAAAATGGTGCATGTCATATTCGGCCAGAAATTGGAAGGGAAAAATTTCAGATAAAGCCAGATGCTAAGCAATTTCTTTTCTGGCCAGAAATGTGTAGCAATTGTATTGGGTGTGTTAGCTGCTCAGAAATCAGTCCTTATTGAACTGCTATGTGCAAGATGCTTTATAGACTTTCTCATTGAATCTTTGTGATAAACTGAGAGCCAGGCAATGGAAAAGCACCTTCCCATTTCATAGATTGAAAGAGGGAGACTGTGAGCTTAACCAGAGCAAGCTGGTGGTAAACAGTGGCACTGGCTTTCAAACCCATGTCAGGCTAATGTCCCATGGTCACTTTCATTCATTCAAATCAGAATCAGTATTCTATGAATGCCTACTATGTGCCAGGCATTAGCCCACAGCACATCAGGGAAACATCTGCTCCTGATGGTAAATCCTGTAACCTTCAGAAATGAAAAACAACCTGGAAAAGACTTTGCCATTCAACTACACCAGACCATGATCCAGAAGGGTTGATCCCAAGGTCATTGAGCATCATTGGAACCAGAACTCTATTTACACTGGCTTCAAGGTTTCCCTGGTGGCTCAGATGGTAAAGAATCTGCCTGCAATGCAGGAGACCCAGGTTTGATCCCAGGATTGGGAAGAACCCCTGGAGAAGAGAAAGGCAACCTGCTCCAGTATTCTTGCCCATAAAATTCCATGAACAGAGGAGCCTGGCAGGCTACATTTCATGGGGTTGCAAAGAGTTGGACACTAACATTTTCACTTTCAACGTTCCTTTTCACTTCATTGGATGCAGGGTTCAAACTTACCCTTCAGCCAGGCTAGGTTTGTGTCTCATTTCTGCACCACACAACCCTCTCTCGAGAAGCTCTCTCTCAAGTCAATACTTCCCTGGGTTTTAGCCCTTCACTGCTTACTGGGTGGTTATTAACTGATTCAATAAATTACTCTGTGCCAAGGTTTTAATGGGTACCTTAATGTCTTGTGGAGCCCAGATAGCATATTTGCATTTTAACAGCAGCTTTTAATTCAGCCCTATTCCCCCCAGTTTAATTCAACCAATATGACAAGTTAGCTACATGCAAGGCCTTTGGCTATGTGCTGTGGAGGATATAAAATGAAAAAGGCCCAGGGTCTCCCTTTAAAGGACTCTCAGATTCTTTGGTGGAGGTGGGGGAATATAAATAACCAACCTGAATACTCAGAAAAATGGCAAGCAAAATTTTAAAAAACATGTTATAGGAACACAAAAAGGAGCCTTTTACCTTACTACAAATGGATAAAGGATTAAGAAAAAAATGAGCACCCTTGTCTCCCAACCTTTGAATAAAGGAACCTGAAATCTGAGTTCAAAAGCATAATACAGAGGTAATCCAGCCTCACAGAACACGTGTTAAAAGAATTTACAGGCCAGAAGTTCCAAATGAACCCACGGGCACCTGGAACAAGGCAACAGCTTTCTACCTGACTTCCTGCCTTTAAACTTGATTCTTCCCCACCACTCTCTTCCTTGGAGAGCTGGAGTGGCCTTAGATGAACTCAATTCTAATTATCATTCTCCTGCACTTAGCCTCCATTACCCTTAGGATAACATTCAAAGCTTTGGGCCAAAGTGAAATGACTGGACAAATAAATAAAACATTGGATTCTGCTCCTGTTCAACCATGCACCTGCCACGTTACATCTAGAATGCCGTGTCCAGTCTTGAGGCCTGGCTATAAGAAGCATAGAAGCAAATTTCAGCCCATTCAGAGGATACCATGAGAACACTGAAGGGACATAGGACCAGGAGATGTTCAAACGAGAGGACAAGGAGATAGGACAATGAAAGGAAATGCCAAGGCTGAGGATTTAACCTGTCCTCCAGCTTCTGAAAGCTTTCCATACTGAATAGTGGAGCCTTGTCCTTTTTCCTTCCAGAAAACAGAGCCAAGGTCAAGTGATGAAATAAGTAAGACCGTGTGGCTTAACCAAAGAATGTCCCAAGGATGGGGCTTCCCTGACGGCCCAGCACGTAAAGAACCTGCCTGCCGATGTAGGAGACCCAGGAGAAGTGAGTTTGATACCTGGGTTGGAAAAGTCGCCTGGAGAAGGAAATGGCAATCCAGTATTCTTGCTTGGAAGATCCCACAAAGATAGGAGCCTGGTAGGATATAGTCCATGGGGTCTCAAAGAGTCAGATATGACTGAGCTCGCACGAGCACTCAGAGCTTGTTACACTTCTAAGTGGAGATATTGAGCATGCGGATGGTTAGACAAGGTAGGGTTTCAGGAGAGAAGCCTGAGCTGAAAATACAAGTAGGGCTTCATCTTTACAAAAAACCTTCCCTCAGCTTAACCTATAGCTACTTTCCTGGAAAATTCAATGTGTTAAATTCAATGTATATGAAATTCAGTGCATATGAAAGCCATGTAAAAAATGTGTAGTGTTTATTTGGAGTCAGAATCTAAGCTCAGAACATTATAAACAGCAAGAGAGACATTCAGGGTAAAGGCTTCTTCATATGGAAAAGTCTCTAACATTGAGGACATTTAGCATGCCTGGCCCCCACCCAATAAAAGCCAACTATTGCTTCCTATCATCATTGTGACAATGAAAAAAATGCATACATCTCCAAAGTGTTCCCTGAGTTGCAACACTGAGAAAGTGAAAGTCACTCAGTCATATCCAAATCTTTGTGATACCATGGACTGCAGCCTGCCAGGCTTCTCTGTCCATGGAATTCTCCAGGCAAGGAAGCAACACTTCCCTTGTTGAAAATCTCCACTCCTCACACTCTGCTCCAGGAGGTAAGGACCATATGTGCACTAGTGATTTCCAAATCTGTACTGCCAGGCTGGACCTTTCTTGCATTTTAGACCCACCTGGCTGCTAGATGCCTCTGTTTGAAGCATCTACTTGATGTCTTGTGGGCAGCTCAAACTCAGCATGTCAAAAGCTGCATGTCTTATCATCCCACCTCCCTGCTAAATTGGATTCTTTTATACTATTCCTATAAGTAGTGGACCCAATTATTTTGTTTACTTTGTTTTTTTGAGAAACCAGGACATCATCCTTGGCTAATTCTCCTCTCTCAGCCAGTCATAAAATCTTATCTTTTCTACCCCCTGTATCTTACCAATTCATCCCTTTCTTCCAACCCAGCTGCCATGATCAAACCTAGACCACCACTTGGGATATTGCAACAGGTCTCTAACTGGTTTCCTGCCTGTAGACTTATTCCTCCAATCTGTTTTCTTCTCTGCAGAACTGGATTGATTTTTTGAAAACTCAATTCTGATCATTGCTATCTTGCTTAAAACACTGCAGTTACTCTCCGTTGCCTTCAGGTTAAATTCAAACCTCTGGACATGATACATTCTTTCATCTACTCTTCCACTTGCACTATATTTGGGTAATTATACTTACCTTTTATTCTCAGAAAACATAATTTTTTCTTTGGAAATTATACCTTATCTCCTGCCCCAAATCTGGACTAAAATTCCCCTCTATATGCTCTCAAAGTGTTCTGAGCATTTATCCCATTACATTACATTTCTTGTTTATTTGTTAATCTCTTCTTTCAATTGTAAATGACATGAAGGCAGAGAATCAATGTCTGTTTCCTCTTGTCTTTCTAGTGCCTAGAACAGTTCCTGGGACATGGAGGATTCTGAGAAAAAAGGACTGACTGGGGTTGAATTAGTAGTTGGATGGAAGGATGAATGATGAATACAGAGGTAATATTCAAAACAAACGTATGAGACATGGGCATGTACCAATCAGAATGGATGCTAACTATAAAAACAATACAACCCAAATCATATGTGCTTACTGAATGTCAGTCCAGGATGAATGGATTAATCTAGCAGATCCCTGAGAAATAGGGAAAAATAAAAATATTGAGAAGTGAGATCAGAGGGCTCAATGCCCATTGAGGTCCTTTAGAAAAGACTCGAAAAGACATCTTGATGTTTCTTAGCTATGATGTTTGACTAGCAATTCTTATCTTGGGGCCTCTGAATAGTGTTTAGGGTGTCCACCAGATCACTGAAATTATAGGCAATTTTTTCATTAAGCTTGTGTGTTTTTATGCTTTGTGGCTCCATAGGCTTCATTAGGTTTCCAGAGGGGTCTGTGACCTAGAAAAAGGTTAGGACCACTGCTTTAAAGACACCAGACCATCAAAGGCTAACATTGCCCTGTCTTTGATGTATCACCCACCGTGGTGGCTTTGAAGCTGAAAAGGCCATTCTCAAAGGTTTTCACATTAAAGCAGGGGGCTCAAGCTTTTTCTGATGAGGAGCTATTTTTAACTTCTCTGAAGCCTCTTGAAAATGGGCCTAGCAGGTGTAGGAGTGAGGTGGGGGCCCGTTCTAAGAGAGCACGTCAGTGGGGGACGGTGTGGCAAGTGCAATGGCCCCAGTGGCCATGGTCTGATCTCTCCTGGGAATCCCAGCAGGCTCCCAAGGAGAGGGGTGGTATGTAATAGTTTCATTCATCTGGGAGAGCAATTCTGTTAAACTTTGAGTTCATCTGAAGATTCTACACACAGCTTTAGGAAAGATCTTCCAGGAAGCCTCAATCCCCGTTGAGAGTAAGCATAAAAAGATTTCAGACCCTGAAAACTGGAATCTGTTAAGCCAGTTGACAAGGGGCCTCACAGAATAGTATTGATGGTTGGATGGGTTTGTTAGAGGCAAGTGGGAGGTTTGGGGAGAAAAAGGTACTGTTTCAGCTACTGGCACTGTGGGTTGAAAACTCGGCCATAATATTTATCCTTAGCCTTCTTCCAGAAGGGTATGATATGACTGATAGATAGATAGATAGATAAGTATCCAGGTAAATCGATAGATTTTGGACCAGAGCCAGGCACATATTCACATATACAGTTTTTCAAATTGTAGGACTAATTATTGTTTTATAAATACACTCATTTGTGTACAATGAGTTGCTGCTTTACAATGGGATGTTAGTTTCTGTTGTACAGTAAAGTGGATCAGTCACACGTTCATTTGTATACAATCTTAAGTAAAATCATACTCACATAGATCAACTATGGTCTCGAAGTCCTTGAAATACCCAATCTGGAAAGGCCAGATCAGCCCTCAGTAGACTAAGGTGCAGCCTTCCTTGACTCTAAGACCAATGCTTGAGCTCCTCCAGCCATTGTATGCCATTCACATGCTTCCTGGGATGGTGATTCATATAATTGTTGATACACATGCTAACATACACACACACACACTCCTACACACCCATACATATACACTCAGGAAATTATCTCCTGTTAATTTTTTTTTAGAACAATAACCCTTTGCCTTGTGAGAACCCAAGATTGACGTTTCCAAGTAAATCCAGTTCCGCTCCTTTAAGAAAGGTTCTCAGGCTCCTCTGGCTGGCTGGAGAGAGGGGAGGCAAGGGCTGTAATACCAGGATGTGTCTTGTCTGCAACTACAATGCGTGGCAGCTGAGGTCCTTTGTGAAAGCACAGGGCCACAGACTTCAATTAACTTTCTTGACTGAACCTGCTCTGGCTAATAAAGCGGCGAATTCTCTGACAGGAGCAGCCTCTCTCAGAGTGGCCGGGTGATCCAGCATCCCATGGAGCGCAGTTCTCCAGCCCTCAGTCTCGTCCCTTTTCTTTCTGATTAGGGCGGTTTAGCCTGGACGGGCTTCCTTGGTGTTATAGCCTTTATTTTCCTTTCATGGAGTCTTGGCAGGAATCTCAGCCACCTGCCCGGGCAAAGCCCAGGCTCCTTCCTGTGTGTGCCTGCCTGTGGGTTGGGGGGCTCCTCCCATCTCCCATTGATTCTGTCACTGTCATTCTGGAGCCCACAGCACACACAGGGTGAGAGAGATATGTGGTTGTTTACCTGGTCTCCTTTGAGTGACCGTGAAAGGTGCTATTAATCCCCAGAAGCAGCTAAACACTTGCACGAATTCTTGAGGTGCCTTGTAGGGCTAAGAGTCCTTCATTCTACAAGAAGGTTTAAGGGTAAAGAGGGAAATACCCCTTAGAGAGAAAAGCCTTTGACCTAAGTTTATTTACAAAAGGTACACAAGGGGCTTCTCAGGTGGCTCAGTGGGTGAAGAATCCGCCTGCCAGTGCAGGAGATGAAAGAGATGCGTGTTCAGTCCCTGGGTCAGGAAGATCCCCTGGAGGAGGCCATGGCAACCCACTCCAGCATTCTTGCCTGGGGAATCTTATGGACAGAGGAGCCTGGCGGGCTACAGTCCCTGGGGTTGCAAAGAATCGGAAACGACTAAGCGACTAAACAACAGCAACACAAGGGGATGGTGCTGCTTCTCTGGAGAAGTCAAGAAGCAGTGACTATGCCAGACAGTTGTCCAGAGACAGGAGGTGCACCGTGAACTGGGTGACACCAGGAGCTGCCTTGTTGCTCCAAGTTGAGGAAATGCAGGAAGGTGATTTCAGACCAGAGCCAGGCTGGCACTCTTTCCCAATGAGGGACTGACACAGGGGTGATGCAGAAGTGAGCAACGCAGGCAAAGCAGGATTCCCTGGAGGCTCAGGTGGTGGCTCAGAATCTGCCATCAATGTGGGAGCCCTAGGTTTTCTCCCTGGATCTGGAAGATCCCCTGGAGAAGGGAGTGGGCAGGGACTGTCTGCTAGAGTGCTGGAGACAGCTTCCTCCCTTCAAAAGCTTTTGAAAAGATAATCTCTAAGTGTCTGACCTTCTCTAAGACTTGACAAGAATCCCTGGTGCCTATCTGGGAACTTGATTTATAGAGGGTGAGGGAGAAGATGGAAGAGTCTTGAGGTTCTGAAAAGAAACTCGGTGTCCTGGGGACAGGAGTGACCAAAGTAAGTGGGAGGGGATTCTGGGCCCGAGACCAAGCTTTGCTCTCTGCAGACTGAGGGGGGCGGCTTGGAGGCAGATCTCAGGTTCTCCTCCTGCTGGTTCAGAGAAGACTTGGGATAGCATGGTGGGTGAACTGGGTTTAGCAAGGAAAGAGAGAATGCCACTAGGAGAGAATGCCAAAGAACTATAGTGTGGGTATATTTTATTTACAAGCAAGCATCAGTGTCGGCAAACCTATAATCTAGCAGTCAAAAATCTCTTCACCGGTATCTCCCAACAGCGGCACCAGCTATTATACTTCTGTCTTTCAGGAAGAAACTGATCACTTGCATTTCCCAACAGGCCAGCCCTAATGCCCATCCACTGACTGGAGCACAGGACAGCTGGGCATTCCTCTCCACCACTCAGGTGACTTAGGAATGTCACTGAAAATCTCCCAAACTGCTACCTAATTGCTGACATGCAAATGACATATATATATATGAGTGGTTTCAAGTATCAGGGGTTTGGGGTGAGGTTTCCACTATGCTCCAATGATCTCCTCTCTCCTGGGGAGGAATGTACACACAGGGAGAAAGAACCACATGAGAGCCAGGGAGCTGCTTTTATTGAGAGCTTGCACACCCAGGTGGGGGTGACATTAGAGAGGCAAGAGGCACAGGCACCAAGGCCAAGTGAGACATACTATTCGTGACCATAATCTGAATCTTAAAGAGAGTAGGCACAAGTCATACGGCAAAGGGTTATACTTTTTGAGTACTTAGTCTTACAATGACCAGTATCGGGTAAAAAACTCAATTCAAAGTAGCTGTTAACTATTATGATTGATAATCTGATTTAGGAGCATGCTTTTTTAGAGAAGGCAAATATTTTCCTAAATCTACTTTTATATTGAGAACCTCTTCCTTTTCACCAAATACATTTAACTTCAAAAGCATGCTTTAGAAAGGCAGAGGGGAAATCGTAAGTGTGACTAGTGGCCAGTAGTCTAATTATAGCCATTCGATGAGGCCAAGGGGTCTGATTTATTTTGGGAAATGAAATAAATTGATTTATTTGGGGAAACATGATGAAACACAGTGGGACACACCTAGATTTATAATGCAATCGTTATTTGTTTCTGCTGGTTTATCTTTAGCAGAAGCATCTCAAACCATCTACAGAGCTTCCAGTGCATTGCAGGCAAACACATGAGACTTGGAGTCAGGAGGCACAGCTTTTGTGCTCATCAACCCTGCCATCCTAGGAACTCTATGTGATCCAGTTAACATATCCGTGACATAAGTATAGTAACACCAGCTTCGCCAGGTTGCAGCCAGGTCTACAACCTTCGCCAGGTTGTAGACCTTCTCTCTGAGGGAGAGAGGGATGTCCCTTCTTTCTGAGGGACATCAGAAATAGGGTGCTCAGCTACTACATATAAAACAGATTGCCAACAAGGACCTACTGTACAGCACAGGGAGCTGTACTCAATATTTTGTAAAAAACTACAAGAGAAAAGAATCTGACCAAGAAAGGTACATATATAGGTACAACTAAATCACTGTGCTCAGCACCTGAAACTAGCTCAGCATTGTGAATCAGCTATACGTCAATAAAAAATGGAAGAAAAGGAAACAGGGTATTCAATTACCTGCACCGAACTAAACAAAGTTTCAACTGAATTAGAAGTTTCCTTTCTAGCTTCCATTTCCCTCATTTAGAAAATAAGAGAACTGGCCAACTTAGGTGTCTTTCATTTCTGTTATTCTATGTTATGATTCAGTTCAGTTCAGTCACTCAGTCGTGTCCGACCCCACAAACTACAGCACGCCAGGCCTCCCAGTCCATCACCAACTCCCAGAGTCCACTCAAACTCACGTCCATCGAGTCTGTGATGCCATCCAGCCATCTCATCCTCGGTCATCCCCTTCTCATCCTGCCCCCAATCCCTCCCAGCATCAGAGTCTTTTCCAATGAGTCAACTCTTCGCATGAGGTGGCCAAAGTACTGGAGTTTCAGCTTCAGCATCATTCCTTCCAAAGAACACCCAGGACTGATCTCGTTTAGATGGACTGGTTGGATCTCCTTGCNTCAATGAAGCAGAAATAGATGTTTTTCTGGAACTCTCTTGCTTTTTCCATGATCCAGCGGATGTTGGCAATTTGATCTCTGGTTCCTCTGCCTTTCCTAAAACCAGCTTGAACATCAGGAAGTTCACGGTTCATGTATTGCTAAAGCCTGGCTTGGAGAATTTTGAGGATTACTTTACTAATGTGTTTTGAGCATTACTTTACTAGCGTGTGAGAGAAGCTCTATACAGTCAGCAAAAACAAGACCGGGAGCTGACTGTGGCTCAGATCATGAACTCCTTATTGCCAAATTCAGACTTAAATGGAAGAAAGTAGGGAAAACCACTGGACCATTCCTGTATGACCTAAATCAAATCCCTTATGATTATACAGTGAAAGTTAGAAATAGATTTAAGGGACTAAATCTGATAGAGTTCCTGATGAACTATGGATGGAGGTTCATGACATTGTACAGGAGACAGGGATCAAGACCATCCCCACGGAAAAGAAATGTTATGATTATAGTTAAGAAATTCAGGTAAAAAGACTGATGTAACCAATGCTAAAATATAGTTCATAATAAAAAAATCTTGATCGAGTAACAATTGTTGTTCAGTCCCACAATCATA
The DNA here is from genome assembly GCA_006410635.1 of Cephalophus harveyi. NCBI lineage: Eukaryota > Metazoa > Chordata > Mammalia > Artiodactyla > Bovidae > Cephalophus > Cephalophus harveyi. The sequence goes on along the minus strand of SJYT01073221.1, from coordinate 192,240 downwards.
TTTGACTTGTTTCGACCCCATGGACTGCAGCACACCAGGTTTCCCTGTCCTTCACTATTTCCTGGAATTTGCTCAAATTCATGTCCATTGAGTCAATGATGCCATCGAACCATCTTATCCTCTGTCCTCCCCTTCTCCTCCTGCCTTCATCTTTCCCAGCATCGGAGTCTTTTCCAATGAGTCGGCTCTTTGCATCAGGTGGCCAAAGTATTGGAGCTTAAGCTTCAGCATCAGTCCTTTCAATGAATATTCAGGGTTGATTTCCTTAAGGATTGACTGGTTTGATCTCCTTGCAGTCCAAGGGACTCTCAAGAGTTTTCTCCAGCCCCACATTTCGAAAGCATCAGTTCTTTGGTGCTCAGCCTTCTTTATGGTCCAACTCTCACACCCACACATGACTACTGGAAAAACCATAGCTTTGACTAACATGGACCTTTGTAAACAAAGTGATGTCTCTGCTTTTTAATACACCGTCTAGGTTTGTCATTGCTTTTCTTCTAAAGAGCAATCATCTTTTAATTTCGTGGCTGCAGTCACCATCCGGAGAGATTTTGAAGCCCAAGAAAATAAAGCCTGTCACTGTTTCCTTTTTTGCCTCATCTATTTGCCATAAAGTGATGAGACCAGATGCCATGATCTTCATTTTTTGAATGTGAAGCTTTAAAAAATCCAGTGACATTAAAAATGAGAATGAGAACTCATGTATAGGAGATCCAAAAGTAAGACTTCTTTCAACCCAGGAGACCAACCTGGAATATACAGCTCTGAGTAATTCTCACACTGCTTCATGAGGACATAGGTAGAGTGTATTCATCAGAGGGTTGTTTGCAGTATCTGGGAGATGGAAGCCACGTAGACATTCATCAGTGGAGGGAATGCCTCAGTGAAATGATTAGATACCAACTCCAGTGTACTGGATAGCAGTAGTCAGAAATAGCCAACTAATTATACATGTTCAGTCACTTCAGTTCAGTTCAGTTCAGTTCAGTTGCTCAGTCATGTCCAACTCTTTGCGACCCCATGAATTACAGCATGCCAGGCCTCACTGTCCATCACCAACTCCTGGAGTTCACTCAAACTCATGTCCATTGAGTCGGTGATGCCATCCAGCCATCTCATTCTCTGTCATCCCCTTCTCCTCCTGCCCCTAATCCCTCCCAGCATCAGAGTCTTTTCCAACGGGTCAACTCTTCGCATGAGGTGGCCAAAGTACTGGAGTTTCAGCTTTAGCATCATTCCCTCCAAAGAAATCCCAGGGCTGATCTCCTTCAGAATGGACTGGTTGGATCTCCTTGCAGTCCAAGGGACTCTCAAGAGTCTTCTCCAATACCACAGTTGAAAAGCATCAATACTTCAGCGCTCAGCTTTCTTCACAGTCCNTGGAGTTTCAGCTTTAGCATCATTCCCTCCAAAGAAATCCCAGGGCTGATCTCCTTCACAATGGACTGGTTGGATCTCCTTGCAGTTCAAGGGACTCTCAAGAGTCTTCTCCAATACCACAGTTCAAACGCATCAATTCTTCAGTGCTCAGCCTTCTTCACAGTTATATATATATATATGCTACTGCTGCTGCTAAGTCGCTTCAGTCGTGTCTAACTCTGTGCGACCCCATAGATGGCAGCCCACCAGGCTCCCCTGTCCCTGGGATTCTCCAGGAAAGAACACTGGAGTGGATTGCCATTTCCTTCTCCAATGCATGAAAGTGAAAAGTGAAGTTGCTCAGTCGTGTCCGACTCTAAGCGACCCCATGGACTGCAGCCCACCAGGCTCCCCTGTCCATGGGACTTTCCAGGCAAGAGTACTGGAGTAGGGTGCCATTGCCTTCTCATATATATATATATATATAATCTGTTTAGCCTTGTATAGGATGACTTGGAAGGGAGGTAGACAAAAGTCATGAGGATCAGTCAGTAAGCAAATGAGATCATGCAGATATGGGGCAATAATTTGAATAGAAATGGGTAAAAGGAGAAATGAATAACTCATAGAGCTATAGCAGGGATAGAATTTAATGCTATTGTTTGATGTTATACCACTCAAAGGAAAATTTATAATGCACACAATTTCTACTGGGCTTCTCTGATGCCTCATACAGTAAAGAATCTGCAGGCAATGCAGGAGACCCGGGTTTGATCCCTGGGTCAGGAAAATCTCCTGGAGAAGGGAAATTCTACCTACTCCAAGATTCTTGCCTAGAGAATTCCATGGACAGAGGGGCCTGGCAAAGTATAGTCCACAAGGTTGCAAAGAGTTGGATATGACTGAGCAATTACTTTTCATGGCAGATCTCAGAGGTCTGGGAGAAAAACAAAACAAACAAACAGGTAAGACAACCATTAACATAATGAATTCTAGAACATTTCAAAGAAATGACTTATACACTTTGATGAAGAGAAGAATACAAGGGATTGACTTTAGTGACCTTTGAAGATCAATTAAAAACATGAGGTAGAGTTCATGGTCAAAATAAGGGTGAAATTTTTGAGGAAAAAATTTTTGTTAACATGGCATTTTTGCCCTCGAGATCTTTAGTTAATCTTATATCTTTATGTCATGAAAGAGATTTCAAGACATAGTTTCAAGACGCTCTTTCAATTTCTAATAATCTGTGCCTTCCATTTTATTCAACTTTTAGTTTTTCTCTAGGATTAACCTAAATGCATAAATAGTAGATAAATATATTCTGGGCTACTTACAAAATAGATGTAAAATATATGCATATTAATATGCATATATATTAATAATACTGGATGTGTTTGGAACATATATATATAAAGAATATTCATAAATTAATAAAAAGCAGGACACCACTAATGGAACAATTGCTAAAAGATTCAAATAAGGTCTTCACAAAATGTAATATTCAAATGAACATAAATCTCAGGAAAAAGTCCTCTTTCATTTATCATAGAATTATAAATACAAATGAAAAGAATATATTCTCATCAGGGCTTTCCAGGTGGTGCTAGTGGTAAAGAACTCACCTGCCAATGCAGGTAAACTTAAGAGATTCAGGCTCAGTCCCTGGGTTGGGAAGATCCCTTGGAAGAGGGCACAGCAACCCACTCCAGTATTCTTCCCTGGAGAATCCCATGGACAGAGGGGCTTGGCTGGCTGCAGTACATAAGGTCATACAGTGTAAGACATGACTGAAGTAAGTTAGCATGTACACACACATACTCTCATCAGAAGGGTAAATAAAAATAATATACAATTTGCTGTTTGGGGAGAACACAGAGCAAGTGGAGTTTTTATATACTGTTGTTAAGAATTTAATGAAATTCCTCCACAAAGGCAATTAGTAGTATTTACTACAGTTAACCTACATAGTTTTGAGCAAGTAACTTCACTTGTGTGTATCTCCTCAGCACATATTATCAGCTAAATATATTAAAAAGATCATTCATAGCAGCAAAATTTTTATGTTAACTAGCTAACATCGTGAAGTGTGATACATTCATAAAATGGACTACTCACCAGTGACATGAATAAACTACAACCAGTGTAACAATACAAGTGAATTTCATGTGTGAAATATTAATGAAAATAAATACACAGAAATAGTACATTGAATGATCCCTTTTATACTAAGTGCACAAACAATGTGTTATTTTAGATGTCAGAATTGTTGTTATTTATTTTCGAGAGAGGGGCAGTTGTAGTCACCAATGAAAAGAGATTGTGAAGGAGACTTTGCATGATCTGCTACAGAATTATATAATTTAACAAGCTTAAACTGTTTCTTTCTATAGAAAGAAAAATAATATATGTGCTTACTCTCTGTAAATTCGTCACCAGTACAATTATGGCTGCATATCATTCTGGATTCAGGTTATAAATTTAATAAACGTTTTTTATATTCAAGAATAAGCTGATAAAATATTTTGAGAAGCCCTAAGAAGCTAAATGGCATATAGAGGTAAGTCTAGAAAAATTAAGTATAGATTGAAAATATGCATGATTCATTAAAATCCATGAATAACTTGCTATTTCTGCTGCATATCTAAAAAATGAAAGTATAATTATTAGTTCTCCTTGAAAGAACATTTACAAATTACTATTATTTGAAATAAGTCTGTAGCTGAAAAGATAGTCACTTTCATTATAACAGGTAGCATAACAACTCTGGACGTTTTTGCAAAACTATTATAAATATTCAAAGTTATCTGTTTATCAGCCATTTAGTCAAGGATTTTGCCTCTGCAAAGTCAAAAAGGACACTCTCTTCCTTAGTACCCTAGTACTCTCTCTTATTTAAATCCTACACGTTTGCTGCTATTTAGTTTGAATGCAAAGTTAAATGATCCACACACTCTAGCCATCCAGTTTAATAATAATGAAAAAAGACATGTTGTAAGATATAAAGAAAAACTAGGTCAAAGCCTCTCATAAAAATTTGCAAAACCCCATCATTATATCAATAGACTGTTCCTGAGCCCATGCAATATCTGAGGTTAACTGGAAATTGCTGGGAGAAAAATATGTGAAGACCCAAAAATGTCTCTCTGTGAATAGGTGATGACAGTAAAGATGTAGAAATGAAAAATCTAGATGGATTTGGTTGTATCTCAGTGTATATACATGCCTATAAGAAATACTTCTGTAGACAATAAAGAATTTGGAGTTTGCTATCCATTCTCTTTTTAATGTAGTTCTTCAGAAATATATAACCTGATGGATTTAATAATAGCCACATACTAAATAAAATGGGCTTCTAATTTATCAAGTTCTTATGTTTAGCATGAAACTGAGTCAAATATCTCTATATATTTTTAAACATCTACATTTTTATATGACTGTGAGAGGCAGAATAAGGAAAAAATGCGGTTAAAGTGCCCATTAGAAAAGTGTAAGCCATGTGAATGTTATATGCTAACACTTCATAACTTTCCAAAATTATGTTTTAAAATTAAAGAGTAAAATTTCTTTTCTTTTTTTGGCAAAAAAACATAGAAAGCAATAAAAATAAAGGAAAACATCTGTTATCATCTTAAAAATGAGGACAGCCATGACCAAGAAAAAAGTAAGATCAAAAGCTATTCTAATTAAAAAAAAAAAAATCAAATGGAGAACATGCATTTCTCTGAAAGGATGAGACACACAAAGTGTTTCAACTAAGATATAACAATGGGAAATAGATTTAGCTACCATAAAATTAATTTGGAAGAAGAAAGCTTAAATGTAATGAACTGTTAAATGCCAATTATGGGCTAACATGCTAACTTAGAATCCCTGAGAGCCCCAGACATAAGAGAAGACTTGCTTTCACTTGTTGACCCTTTTCACAGGTCAGTTGTTCATGAGACAGATTGAGTACAGGGAGGGCAGTCATACCAACTGCATAGGATGCATGATGTGCCAGTGTCTGGGGTGAAGAAGGAGAACCTAAAGCAGCCTGCCTGTTCCCCAAACCCTGCACAACGGCAAGGACAGGCTGGGCGCTCTGGGAAGTGGTAGGAAAACCATCCACACTCACCCTGGACCTTGATGTGATGAAAGAAGCAGCTCCCCACTACTGAGGAAAGGAAGGAAACAGAAGGCCATCTGCCCCAGATCTTTCACTGCCTGAAGCGGACAGTATCTGTCACTGGGGGAAAGACAGAAAAATGACAAATATCCCCACTCCCATACATCAATAGGAGGTCAAGAGTGGCTACCACTGAGACAGGGCTAGAAAGATTCTGCACTGAACTCAAAGACAAAGCTCTCTGTTGCTATGAAACACTTACCTCCACAGACTCTTTAAATTCATGGCATTCAGCCAACTGCCCCTAAAAGCCATGCCCATTTTTGACTAAGCATGGGTATGAGGCAAAATTTGCTACAGTTGACAGTCAACTGTAGAGAGAGACTATCAAGAAGTGTCTCGGTTCAGAAGACTTTGCACTAATAGAGGAGGAAGTGTTTGTTTTCTGCGGAAGAGTAGAAATGCTGAGGGAATCCAAGATATGAAACTGAAGGAAACAGGGCCTGTTTCAAGTTGTGCTGGTAGCAGGGGAACTGAAAAAATCTTTTCCCCATTGGAGAAGTCTTACATTGGGTAGCAAGCAATCCCCTACAACTGAGAAGAGCAAAGAACAGGGAAAACCCATCTTTAGTAAAGTCTTCCTGGGCCTACTCTAAGCAGAAAATGGAATAGGAACACCCAGAGAGAGAACCTTAATCATTCCATAACTCATGCCATGCAAAAAGCAGCAGCTGTCTATCACTAGAGGATTTTCAAGTCCGTCGGGTACTGAGTATAAATAAATAACCCAAAATTCCTCACTCCAGTCAACAACAAACTAGGCTGATATGCTATACTCAGAACAGACAAAAGACAGGAATTTATTTTGAACCTGAAGTTGTGACAAGAGAAATTATCTTACCCAAAGCACAGAAATAAGAGAGGGGAAAAATGGAATACTTGAAAACTATTGGACAATATCAGAACATTCAAATATAAAAGTATGTGAAACCTAGGAGAAGAAAACAAGAGACAAGGTCACAAGAAATATTTTAGGAGATTAATGCTGAGAATTTTTAAAATGTTTGAAAACAAACAAAAAAGCCTNTCAAATGTCTAAGAATCGAATCAATGCATCATCTTAAACTGAGAAACTGGTTTATTCTGGTTCAGTTCAGTTTTTGTGACCCCATGAATCGCAGCATGCCAGGCCTCCCTGTCCCTGTCTCTTATACACATCTTCCCACAGATCCAAGAAGTTCAGAGAAACTTGAAGTGTGGTAAATGCAAATTAAAAAAAAAAAAAAAAAAAAGCCAAGTGCATCATAATAAAACTATAGAAAACTAAAGACAAAAGAAATCTTTGAAACAATTCACAGAAAATAAAGACAGAGAATGAACTGATAGTAAAATGATAGCTGAATTCCCATAGAAATAATAGGAGTCAGAAGACAATAAAATTGAATCTTTAAGGAGCTAAAAAAGAAAGTCTAGAAGTCAATTTCCTGTGAAAACATATTAGAAATAAAATGATAGAAAAAAATCTTAAATAATTCATCTCCTGCAAAATAATACTGCCAGGAAATGTTGCAGGATAGTTTTATTAGAGTTTGAAACAAAAAGGTATAAAGAACAATAGAGATAATAAATAGATATCTAAATACAAAGAACTCAAACATCACTATATTTACACCAGTATATCACTAAATTTTCTAACAACAGCAACAAACGTGTTGAAGGAGTAGCACTCCTATGGAAGTGGTCCAATGAAGTGGCTGTGAGGCAAGGTTGTACAGGTTGAATGCTGTGGCAGGTTCCCAGAGCCCCGGAAAAAATTCAGGGAAGAGGCCACGACACCCAAAGTAAAGCAAAGGGAATGAATGAAGTAAGTAATCTTGAAAATATCCAGAATAAATGGGTTTAACAGAAGAATACATTTGGGAAACAGCCTCTGACAACCACTCTCACAGTGAACTCTGAATATTTTGTTAACAGCCATTGAAAAAAGCTCAGATGGTTGGTGCTAATTGCTTGTCATCCATGGCAAAGCATAGGTGAATGTCAGTATAAAAAAATAAATAAACAATAACAACAAAAATGGAAAAATGGATTCTCAGGCATCAAGGATTTCAGAAGCTATTCTGATGGTGCAAGTAGGTCCATCAAATTGTGAATTACCTTCAGAATTACTAGAGATTTTGACAAAGAGGTGGTGGATGTTAGTTGAAGATTAAAAAAAAGAAGAAGAAGAAGTGTATAATGTCAATTAAGCCTGTATTTTAGCCCTTATCAGGGCAGGATCACAGATTGGAAGATGTTACATCATTTATTTATTTTTTTCTGAAACAAAGAGTATTGAAGATGACAATAAAGACACTCTGCCTGTTGTCCCACTAAGTAATCTGAAATATTTTTATTAAAATACAGATCTGGTTCACTTCAGTTCAGTCTCTCAGTTGTGTCCAGCTCTTTGTGACCCTATGGACTGCAGCATGCCACGCCTCCCTGTCCATCGCCAACTCCCAAAGTTTACTCAAACTCATGCCTGTTGAGTCATTGAGGCCATCCAACCATCTCATCCTCTGTCATCCGCTTCTCCTTCTGCCTTCAATCTTTCCCAGCATCAGGGTCTTTTCCAAGGAGTCAGTTCTTTGAATCAGGTGGCCCAAATATTGGAGTTTCAGCTTCAGCATCAGTCCTTCCAGTGAATATTCAGCACTGATTTCCTTTAGGATGGGCTGGTTGGATCTCCTTGCAGTCCAAGGGACTCTGAAGAGTCTTTTCCAACACCACAGTTCAAAAGCATCAATTTGTTGGTGCTCAGCTTTCCTTATAGTCCCACACTTATATCCATACATGACTACTGGAAAAACCATAGCTTTGACTAGATGGACCTTTGTTGGCAAAATAATGTCTTTGTTTTTTTAATATGCTGTCTCAGTTGGTCATAACTTTTCTTCCAAGAAGCAAGTGTCTTTTAATTTCATGGCTGCAAAGCACCAATATCATTATTTCATAAACTGAAATACAACAAAAGATTTCAAGCTTCTGTTTTCACCTTAACTATGACTAAACTTCACAGGGTATTCAGTTTTCATTATGTAATATCAAAATCATCTGCAGTGATTTTGGAGCCCCCCAAAATAAAATCTGCCACTGTTTACACTGTTTCCCCATCTATTTGCCTGAAGTGATGGGACCAGATGTCAGGTCTTGTTAGCCAATTGGAAAAGGATCTACCAGAAGTTTTAGATTTTCTGTAGGCACTTATAGCTATTCATTTTCTTCTAAATACTGCTTGCGCTGCATCCTATAGGTTTAGGGCAAGTTACATCAAAGACTTTATCAGAAAATACCAAGGAGCTCAAAGTCCTTCCTTTTCCTAGCAGTGCTACTTCCTTTACTCAAACAGCTACATGAAACATTCACAGTGGAAGAAGTTTTGGTCAATGTTGTAATCATTGAGAGATGCCATAAAGTACCTGAATATTTGAGAAAACTTTAATAGCATTAATTTTTAATAGACTAAGTGGAAAATCCAGAGAGAAATAATGGTTTGGAAATAAACATACAGATGAAAATTGAGTAGGGAAAAATCACACTCAATGGACTTTTGATCTGGGTCCTATTTTGCTGTCCTATTTAGAAATCTCTGATGAGATTTCTGAAAACAAGTACAAATTAACAAAGTAAACTATGGCTGGAAATATGTTCCCTGGAATTCAATGTACTTTTCCATATTTCATATCAATTAATCAATATAAGCTATGTTGTAATAGCTTTATAATTAAGAATTTTAACCATATAAATAGGAAATATGACTGCAACATCATTCATTTAAAGGAGTATCTATTACTTTCCCAAACATCAGTGATTTATTAACATGTCTCAGATTTTAAAAGAGCAATGAATTTTTAAAATTTGAACATTGCAAGTTAAAAGCATCAATATGATTATTTCATAAACTGAGATACAACAAAAGATTTCAAGACTCTGTTTTCATCTTAACTATGACTAAACTTCACAGGGTGTTCAGTTTTCATTATGTAATATCAAAATATACTCAAATATTAATTTGGCAACTGTACTTAGGATGTATTTATATTTATGAACAAATTAGAAAACAACAACAACAACTATTTCTGCTTCATTGACTACGTCAAAGCCTTTGACTGTGTGGATCACAACAAACTGTGGAAAATTCTTAAAGACGTGGGAATTCCAGACCATCTGACCTGCCTCCTGAGAAATCTGTATGCAGGTCAAGAAGCAACAGTTAGAACCAAAATGGACAAAAAGATTGGTTCCAAATTGGGAAAGAATATGTCAAGGCTGCATATTGTTACCCTGTTTATTTATTTTAATTGAAGGATAATTGTTTTACAGAATTTTGCTCTTTTCTGTCAAAGTGCAACATGAATCAGCCACAGGTATACATATATAACCTCCCTTTCAAAACTCCCTCCCATCTCCCTCCCCATCCCACCTCTCTAGGTTGATATGGAGCCACTGTTTGAGTTCCCTGAGCAATATAACAAATTCCAGTTGGCTATGTATTTTACACATGGTAATGTAAGATTCCCTGTTACTCTTTCCATACATCTCACTCTTTCCTCCCTTCTCCCCATGTCTGTAAGTCTATTCTCTATGCCTGTTTCTCCATTGTTGCCCTTTAAATAAATTATTCAATACCATTTTTCTAGATTCTGTATATATGCATTAGAATACAGTACTTATTTTTCTCTTTCTTACTCACTTCACTCTGTATAATAGGTTCTAGGTTCACCCCCTCATTAGAACTGACTCAAATGTGTTCCTTTTTACAGCTGAGTAATATTCTATTGTGTATATGTACCACAATTTTTTATCCATTCATCTGTCAATGGATAGCTAGGTTGATTCCATGTTTTAGCTATTGTAAATAGTGCTGTAATGAACAATGGGATACATGAGTCTCTTTCAATTTTGTTGCTTATTAAAATGTTAAAAAACTAATAAAAAATGCAAGTATATTAGGTTGCTAGGGTTGCCATAACAAAATGCCATGCAATGGGTAACTTAAGTAAGAACAATTTGTTTTCTCTGGAGACTGGAAGTTCAAGATGAAGGTGCTAGCAGAAAAGATGGTTTCTCCTATGTCCTTTCTTCTTGACTTGCACATGGCCACCTCTTTGCTGTGTTCTAATGTGGCCTGTACCCTGTGTGTGCACATCCATCATATCTCTTGTTTTAATTATAAGGACAATGATCATCTTCAAGGCCCAGTCTCGAGAACTGATTCAACCCTAATTAACTTTAAAGGCCTTATCTCAAAATACAGTCATTTTGAAGATTAAGCCTCAAGCATATGAATTTTAGGTTGGAACAGTTCAGATTATAGTAAGAGATTTTACAGCATATGTAGCATAACAACAAAATATGTAAAATAACAACAAAAGTTGAAAGATAATTTTTTGGAAGTATATTATGATAGAGTGCTTAAGCTTTTATAAAACATTAAAGTAGTTTAAACAGAATGTTCAAAGTTAAAGATCAGCATTTCACTTTTTTAAATGAAAAACATAAATATACACAAACACATATACACATGATAATAACACCAAAGATGTAAAAGAAGATAAAATAAAAACTTTTAAAGAAGTATTTGATTCACTCACAGTTTAAGGAGAGAACAGAATAAGGATGAGACAATCAAAATCATATAGCAATATATTAGACCAGAATTTACACATATGAATAATTTACATGAAAATAGACTGTGCTGTGCTGTGCATAGTCACTCAGTCATGTCTGACTCTTTGCAACCCCATGGACTATAAATAGACTAAGTACTTTAATTAATTCAGTAGTCATGTATGAATGTAAAAGTTGGACTGTAAAGAAAGCTGAGCACCGAAGAATTTATGCCTTTGAACTGTGGTATTGGAGAAGACTCTTGAGAGTCCCCTGGACTGCAAGGAGATCCAGCCAGTCAATCCTAAAGGAAATCAGTACTGAATATTCATTGAAAGGACTCAAGCTGAAGCTGGAACTTCAATCCTTTGGCCACCTGATGCAAAGAACTGACTCATTGGAAAAGACTCTGATGCTGGGAAAGACTGAAGTGGGAGGAGAAGGGGAGGACAGAAGATGAGATAGTTGGATGGCATCACTGACTTGATGGACATGAATTTGAGTAAGCTCTAGGAGTTGGTGATGGACAGTAAAGCCTGTCGTGCTGCAGTTCATGGGGTTGCAAAAAGTAGGATGTGACTGAACTGAACTGAACTGACTTTAATTAACAGAAAGGTCTGTAAGATACAAATAGAAGTGCCACTTATAAGAAATGTTCTATAAATATAAAGACACAAACAGGTTGCAAATGAGAGGATAGATCTATATTTATTATGCATCTATTTTGCATGAGAAAGAAACATACATTTACCATGAATTCATTAAGCATAAGAAAGCTGTTGATGATCTTAAAAGAGGAAAAGTTTAGTTCAAGGATATAAGGTCAGGCAATTCATAAGCTTAAAAGGATCAGTTAATTAAGAAGATATAATATTAAATGTGAATGTGTCCTATAATAAAGCTACTAGTACAAAAAAGAAAATAGAAAAAGAGAAAACAAAGAGTAGAGAAAAAGAGAAAAATGAATGGCAGTATAAGTCAATGTAACAGAAGGCAAATAAGAAAACGAAAGTCAATAAATGAGAGAATCATTAAATTGAGAAGTGCTTTTTCCAGAAATATCAATATAATTCATGAACGCCTAACAGAATCATGAAGAAAGAAAGGGGGGAAAACAGCATATTACTAATGCCAAGAATGAAAATGGAACCATCTACTATATGTCTCACAGATATTAAAACAATAACCAGTGGGTATGTTGAAGAATTCTGTGCCAATAAACTTGAAATCCAAATGGGAAATTTAAAAAGTACTTTAAAAGCTACATACAACCAACAAGAAGAATGGGCCTCTGCAGACACTTCATAGACAACTTCCCACAATACCAAATCTGGATTGCTGCATTGATTAATTAAATCAGACACTTATAGTAGAAATAATAGCACTCTTAATAAGTGTTTTTTTAATTTATTTTTTTATTATAAATTTTTATTTTTACTTTATTTTACTTTACAATACCGTATTGATTTTGCCATACATTGACATGAATCCGCCACAGGTGTACATGAGTTCCCAATCCTGAACCCCTCTCCCACCTCCCACCCCATATCATCTGTCTGGATCATACCCGTGCAACAGCCCCAAGCATCCTGTATTCTGTATCGAACATAGACTGGCGATTCGTTTCTTACATGATAGTATACATGTTTCAATGCCATCCTCCCAAATCATCCCACCCTTCCCCTCTCCCTCAGAGTCCAAAAGTCCAAAGATATGTAGACACAGAGAAAACGACAGAGCGTATGTCCCAATAATAATGGTAGAAAGATTTAAGGTATATATACACAATCATATGACATAACCGTAAAAAGAAAGACCGAATGAAGTGAGACATATTAGTCGAGGTCAAAGTAGGTGGAGTAATTTTGACTAAGTTTACATAAGAGAAATTACCGACTCATTATGAGGTAACACATATACATGGTGTCGAAAGAATAGGTAAGTAGACGACTACCTGTATTCGAAAATTCATTTCTTCCACGTTTCAGAAAGATTGAGTAAACCAGTCTGGTGATGTTGTGACTATCTTTTAGTCTGTTACTATAACAGTTTTATTTTAGTGTTTTCTCATGTGAAACACTTTTGTCTACGGTTTCAGTAATTTTATAATCACTTAGTTTAGGTAGTAGTATCCTTTTCTTTTTGTCGTAATAGTAGAATATGGTTTTTATCTAATGGTAAGGTTTTAATGAAAAATTGTAATTATCTAATTCTCTCTTATAGTAAATAAAGTTGTCTCCGTTCCTTTAGTAACTGTTCCCTTTTATCTGTAAAAAGTAATTTGTAGAGTCGTTTAAAACTTACCTTCCTCCAAAGTAGTTAGACTATTTCCTGTAGTTACTTTTCAGGTGTCGATTATAAAACTACATTTCAACCCTTTAATTCTATTTAGGTCTCTAATTAAAATCCTCTTAAATTTAGAATGATAAGTTAGAGAGTTAAATATCCGGACCATATAAAGATGTCAATAAATTTAGAAGAAGTCAAATATAGTGGTTTCTAAATATCGTATCCGTAATAATTTTAGAACGTAACAAAAAATTTAAACACGAAGTCATAAACTATTAAAAAATAGCTATTTCAAATAGTGTGTTTTAAATTTTAGTTTTAGCTTTTTTATTAATATACGGATATACAGTATTTTTTAATGGCAACTGTGTGTCCTGTTGTTGTCATTGTTTAGTCAATAAGTTGTAGACACAATTCTTTTGTGACCCCGTGGACTGTAGCCCACTGGGCTTCTCTGTCCAGAGGATTCCCCAGGCAAGAATAACTGTGTGGATTGCCATTTTCTTAGTAAGGGAATCTCCCTGGACAATGGATCAAAACTGCATCTCCTTCATTGGCAGGTGAATTATTTACCACTGAATCACCAGCGAAATCCCAGTATTATTACAACTAGGCAATAAATTATTTGGCTTTGACTGCATTCAGCTCTATAAAATTCTTAATTCTGGAATAATTTATAACTGAATTGTGTTGCTCTGAGTATCATACAAGCTCAGCAGAAATTGAATCCTTTCCCTGCCTGTTGTAGGAAAAAAAAAGAAAAAAAAAGCTGTTATGAATTTGTCACTGGCTTCCAGAGTAGAAACACACAAATGGAAGCCAATTCCTGCTTCAGTTAAGGACAGGAAAGAAACAGAGGAAACAGAAAAATCTATTTTAAAAGATTTTTAAGACTTTTTCTAAAATGCTTTAAATTGTTAAGAATCTATTTTTAAAAATCTTTAAGATATTTAAAGATATGTCAACTAGAGAATTCTAGGATTTCTCATAAGACCATTTTTTAAAACTCACTAGAATTCTCCTTGTGGTTCACTGTTAATTGTTACATACATCTAAATATTGAATTGAAACCCAAAATCACCTGACGCAAATAATAGAAGGCATTTAAACTTACAGTGATGCCAACTAAGGGATAAATGTTTTAAAATATTATATAGTATCTATTTTATTAAGAAACCTTGTAAAATAATTAGCAATAAAGTTTAAGAATTTTACAATATGTTAATAAATCTATTGCCAAATTTTACCTTTTCAGAAGCTTTTATATCTGTGTTTCAAATCATTTCATAGGCCTGCTTAGCATGTTTTTTTTTTCCAGCAAACTGTTGAGTATTACATACGTGGCACCAGAGCTCTCTATGAGCTGTCAATTTAAAAAAATACATGGTTTCTTAACGAATGATGATTAAAATCTGTTTCAAAAGGTCCGTATATTTTGGGAGGACTTGTAACAATGTTGCATGGCTTTTAAGTACAATAATATTATTGATGATATGTAAAATCATATCAATCCTGCCCAGAAACTAAATTCAAATGTCTAAGAATCGAATCAATGCATCATCTTAAACTGAGAAACTGGTTTATTCTGGTTCAGTTCAGTTTTTGTGACCCCATGAATCGCAGCATGCCAGGCCTCCCTGTCCATCACCAACTCCCAGAGTTCACTCAAACTCACATCCACCGAGTGGGTGATGCCATCCAGCCATCTGATCCTCTGTCGTCCCCTTCTCCTCCTGCCCCCAATCCCTCCCAGCATCAGAGTCTTTTCCAATGAGTCAACTCTTTGCATGAGGTGGCCAAAGTACTGGAGTTTCATATTTAGCATCATTCCTTCCAAAAAAATCCTAGGACTGATCTCCTTTAGAATGGACTGGTTGGATCTCCTTGCAGTCCAAGGCACTCAAGAGTCTTCTCCAACCTTGGCTTCTAAAAGTTTTAAAATTTGAAAGAGCTTTCTCATCTTACATTTCTTTCAGATCTGGGACCTCAGCAGTGTTTGAAGAATGTGTGAAATGCCAATTTATAGTATAGAATATAATTCCTAAATGGATTTTTCATGAATAAATGTCAATTCTGGAATTAAAAAAAAAAAATAGTCTTCTCCAACACCACAGTTCAAAAGCATCAATTCTTCAGTGTTCAGCTTATTCTGGTAGTAGTCTATTATATATTTAATATATTTTCACTGTATCATAAAAGAATAATGTATGCTAATAGTTCTTACTAGATAGTAATGTTTTACATGAACTAATATATTTGAATACTTGAGCATAGCAAAAATATTGACATTTTCTCTCATAGGAGTTTATTCTTACTAATACTATGAATATGTACACAAGTGATTTTGGCCGTGTTACAAGAAAACTCAAAAAAAGTTTATAGTTATGCTGTATTTGGCAAACTGGCTGAAATTTTCAGGCTATTGATCTATAGTATATCACATCTAATTTTTTCAATTCAATCTTACATAGTAATCTCAACGTGAAAGTGATCTCAAGGTGAAGTCGCTCAGTCGTGTCCCACTCTTTGCGTGTCCCACTCTTTGCGTGTCCCATGGACCCGGTGGAGCCTATCAGGTTCCTCCATCCATGGGATTTTCCAGGCAAGAGTGCTGGAGTGGATTGCCATTTCCTTCTCCAGGGGATCTTCCCAACCCAGGGATCAAACCTGGGTCTCCCACATTGCAGGCAGACGCTTTACCATCTGAGCCACCTAAATTCAATTAAAGTGAAGAAGTGAAGAAATGATTGAGAAGGCAATGGCACCCCACTCCAGTACTCTTGCCTGGAAAATCCCATGGACGGAGAAGCCTGGTAGGCTGCAGTCCATGAGGTCGTGAAGAGTTGGACATGACTGAGCGACTTCACTTTGACTTTTCACTTTCATGCATTGGAGAAGGAAATGGCAACCCATTCCAGTATTCTTGCCTAGAGAATCCCAGGGATGGGGGAGCCTGGTGGGCTGCCGTCTATGGGGTCGGACAGAGTCGGACAGGACTGAAGTGACTTAGCAGCAGCAGCAGCAGCAGCAGTGAAAAAATGAAATTTTAAAAAGTTAAATGCAAGTACTAGTTTTTATTTTTAGGATCATCAGAAAATTACTCGTTTGTTTTGATATTCATGTACAGAAATGCTCGCTCTCAATCTCATTCTATATAGGCAGAGCAGTGACAGTTCTTTGACCAGCACTTACCTGTGGACCACACTTGAGAATCTCTGCTCTGAGCAAAAAACAGTGCCATGCATTTCTCTAGATGAAGTCCATTGCGTCTAGCCCATTGCAAGAGATGAGTGTCAAACAGAGACAAGTGCCTTTTGCTAGTTTTTTTTTTTTTTTTACATATATATATATATATTTAATGAAATATACTTACAAACTTACAAGTCCAGCTAATTTAAAAGTAATGGGTTTTCTTTGACGCATTGATATACAAAGTTATTAAAAAACATCCTTGACCAGAAACTGTAGTTTATCTCTGTCATTCACATATTTATCATAAGCCAGTACTTTCTTTGCATTTAAGTTTCAACTGATATCACCATTCCCCTTGACTATCTCTAAATATGTTTTAACTATTTTACACCTGTAGTTTAGCTTTTTCCCCAACACAGGGTGGAAACACAAAAGCAACTGGTGAACATAATTTTTAATCAATTGGAGATCACATTTTTTATTAAAACTTATGCTAATCTTATAGATAAATATACTTTTGAAAATTTAAGTACAAAGAACAGAACATTAAAATTTCACTTGATATTCCTTTCTAGCTCTGTATAGTTATGTTTGACTTTTGTGGTTATGATTACTGATTGAATAACTTATATTATTTACCTCCCTTTGACCTTCAAAAGCTAGACAGCCTGATTAATGAGCTGGAAAGAAGCAATCTCTCCAATTAATTTTTTTAAGTCAAATCATTGGCAATATTTAATTTCTTTGTATGATAATTTTGGCTCCTTGTTTGCATTGAGTAGTTATGAAATATGTTTTTTTTTCTAGGCAGAATTAATGAAAATTATATAATGATGGTGGAGTGAGAAAAATGCAGTAAAAGAGAAAAAAATTAGAAACCAATGTATCTGAAAGAATAAATATTACTTTTAACTTTAACATCATTTTCTACTATGTAAGTCTTTAATTATCTGAAATGTGAAATTTAAAATTATGAAGATAAATTGTTTTAAATAATGATTCGAGGCAAGAGATCTTACTGAAAAACTTCAGGGTCAATAAAATAATCACAGAATGATAATCAGTGACTTGTAAAAGGATTAGAAAAAGAAAAGTATATAACTACAAGAGATTGTTACAAAAGACAATTACAGAATTATAAAAGTTTTGGTAAGCATATTATTTTAAAAAATTGAGTGATTTACATTAAATGCAATTAAAGTAAAACATTTTATATAGTTAAAGTTAAAAGAGAATTACTGACATGAACTCATTCTATTAAAAAAATAAACTATTTTTTGGCTCTGTACTATAAATAACCCAAGGGGCCTAGCAATTGGGCCAGCCTACCTAGTTACAGTACCAGTACAGTACCTAGTACCAGTACTGTGGAATGACAATAAATGCATTCTAGTATTCACAATTTCATCACTAATACTAGTTCCAATTAACTATATCTAAACCTTCTTTGAGAGTGCTACTTCCATGAAAGGGATGTAGACAGCTTAAGTCACAGCTTACATAGAAAATAATACTTTAACTTTTAAATATACATGGTTCCTACTGATAAGGTGTTATAAAGTATTTATCAAAAGAGAATTATAAAAAGTTACAAACTTTTAGTTTCCAAATAAAAAGCCTTGATAACATCAACACTAACAAGAAAATTAATATCAAAATTTATAATAAAGCAAAGAATGTTTCAGTAGTAAAGATGATTGTCAAAACTAAAATAATTTACTATATTATTAACTGTAATACACTGGGAAGTGTTGATATATATGGGTCTTCAATTTTATCTGCTACCTGCCTGTTTATGAAACAAATGAGGAGTGTGGTAGTTTTCAGTATCTATAATCATGAAGACAAATTGATCCAGAGAATTTCAAGCAAGCCAAGCAGTAAATAGGTTTCTTGGGGCATTTATCTTTTGTTTTCATTATAGAAATTGAGTACAACACTAGAAAGAATTGAATTCAGTTCATCCAAAGTTATCAGAAAAGAAAATAAATTAGCTTATATGTTGAGCTTCCTATAAAATCACACAATCTAACAATTTTACTGTGAACTAAAGGTTTCTGTGTGTGGCCAGTATTTCCCTCAACTTTTCCTAAATGCAGCTCTGGGAGTCTCATAGCCCTAGTCTGAAAATAGCAGTTGTAGAAAATTAGCAATCTATTATTGCAGCCTTAAGATATTTGTCAGAACTGAGGGCTTCATTGTCACCAATACTCACTAGTATCCTTTAAAATTATAATTATCAGTCAAAGCATTGTCCAAGGCTCTTGGATGGTTCTTTAGGATCTTGAAACATTGGGACTCAAAATATCTTTGCTGTCATCTAACTCAGGGGTTTCCTAGGTGGTGCTAGTGGTAAAGAATCTGCCTGCCAATGCAAGAGACACTAGAGATAAGGGTTCAGTCCCTGGGTCAGGAAGACACCCTGGAGCAGGAAATGGCAACCCACTCCAGTATTTTTGCCTGGAAAATTCCATGGACAGAAGAGATTTGTAGACTACAGTCCATTAGTTCGCAGAGTCGGACATGACTGAGCACACACACACAACACAACTCAATGTGCTTTTCAAAGATCCTTCTCTATGTGGGAAAATCATAGCAGTGGACCAATGGGGAAGCAATTTTCCGAGCTATAATCTTGAAAATAGCAATATTATTTCAAAAGAGTAAGCAGTGTATAAAATGAAGTTCAGCAATAGCTACAGGTCAAGAAGGCAAATCAACTCTGACTCGAACCTTCAATAAAAAGAACAAAGATACTGCCTTTCAAGGCCCAGTGGCAGCTCTTTAGTCACAACCAGATACTGAGTATTGATTAAAGCAATACTCTCATTGAAGTATCACGAGGAGAGAGTTGGAAAGGTTCTATTAAACAATATCATTACTATTTATATATTTACCAGTCTTTCTATCTACCTCTTAGTTTTTAGTGATACTTGTGACTACAACTGATTGTGACCAGGTTTGTCTTCTCAATTCAACGTTTCTTCCATAACCCTAGGATCTGTTCTGTTCAAATTAAATTTGTTTATACTGCCCCTGAATAAAATTTGGACCCTGGTACTGTTTCAAGCCAGAAATCTATATTACTTTCCTCAGTGTTTTATACAGGGTACCACTAAAAAGTCATGTACTGATAATCCTATTATCTAGCCAATTAAGACATGAAGAAATTAAGTCAAGAAAAGTATTTCATAACTTAAATAAATTAAATGTATATTCTGAAATTAAATTTTTAAAATTCTATCTAATACCGAATGTTCTTTGAGTTTCTGTCTGTGAATATATTTGTGCAGCTAATTAACTGAGCATATATCCAAAAAAGTCAACTGTATAATCCACTGATTTGTAAAAAAGCAAAATAGTAAGATATTTTGAAAAACTTGGTTTTTGATAACATGTTCTTTTATGATTAAGAAAGCAAACAATAATATAATGAAAAGCTAACTATATAGTTGATCAAGATTTGAAAAACTATCTTTGAATACAAGTCACAAAACCATTCTTGATTTAGACTTCAATAGTTTACTAAAATTTCATATTCATATTTATTAGCTTTCAGAGATGTAACACTTGGCTATGGGAATTGGAGAATTTTAATTCAGATACTACTATGCTGTGGTAACAAGAAGCTGATGATATAATAAAGAAGAGAATGTATAACGAGGCTGAACTTTTTCTAAGGAGATTTTTTTTCTAAGTAGATAATCTTTATTCAAATTCTGCCCAAACTGGTCCTACAATAAGGGAAAGCATACAGGAAATGGTGATGAATGTAGTTCTTGCTCTCAGGAAGCTTACAGCATCTCTGTTATTCCTGCTCCCTTTTCTCAACCCTATATGGCATGTAATAAATGTTCCATTACATTGCTTTTGAGAAAAAAAAAAAATATATATATATGTAAAACAAAGGGTGATAATTTGAAGATCTTTAGTTTGTTTTCCAATTTGATAGGTGTTTTGAGTATAGTTTACTAAAATAAAAACTATTTTTCTGGGATATTAAACTCAGTTGATGTCATTTAAAGTTAGAATCAATACCCTCTTATGCTAGTATATCTTTTTATTCCTATTGTTCTTTTCTTTTTTTTTCCAAATGTCCACCAATGAATGAATCAATTATTCAAATAAGTGGTTGTACTTGTAAGCAATCGGCAAGTCCAGTACACACAATGGCTCATCCAGCATGGTTTAAGTGATTCTTAGTGATAATTTCAGGGCATTTGTTACTAACTGACATATGAACACAAAACAGTTATACAATAATGTTATACAATTTCATATTTATTAAGATGCTCAAGACTAAAGTGACAGATAATAAGTAATGGGTGAACAATATGAGAAATTAGAACTCTCAAATTTGACCAGTAGAGATGCAAAATGGAAAAGTCACTTTTGAAAAATATGGAAGCTTCTCAAAATATTAAACATAGAAAAGCTATATGACTTCACAACTTCTCTTTGGAAATATACTGGAGAACTAAAATATATGTACACCAAAGCCTTTGACTGTATGGATCACAATAAACTGTGGAAAATTCTGAAAGAGATGGGAATACCAGACCACCTGATCTGCCTCTTGAGAAATCTGCATGCAGGTCAGGAAGCAACATTTAGAACTGGACATGGAACTACAGACTGGTTCCAAATAGGAAAAGGAGTACATCAAGGCTGTATATTGTCACTGTGCTTATTTAACTTATATGCAGAGTACATCATGAGAAACGCTGGACTGGAAGAAGCACAAGCTGGAATCAAGATTGCTGGGAGAAATGTCAATAACCTCAGATATGCAGATGACACCACCCTTATGGCAGAAAGTGAAGAGGAACTAAAAAGCCTCTTGATGAAAGTGAAAGTGGAGAGTGAAAATGTTGGCTTACAGCTCAAGATTCAGAAAACTAAGATCATGGCATCTGGTCCCATCACTTCATGGCAAATAGATGGGGAAACAGTGGAAACAGTGTCAAACTTTATTTTTGGGGGCTCCAAAATCACTGCAGATGGTGACTGCAGCCATGAAATTAAAAGACACTTACTCATTGGATGGAAAGTTATGACCAACCTAGATAGCATATTGAAAAGCAGAGACATTACTTTGCCAACAAAGGTCTGTCTAGTCAAGGCTATGGTTTTTCCAGTAGTCACGTATGGATGTGAGAGCTGGACTGTGAAGAAAGCTGATCACCAAAGAATTGATGCTTTTGAACTGTGGTGTTGGAGAAGACTCTTGAGTGTCCCTTGGACTGCAAGGAGATCCAACCAGTTCATTTTAAAGGAGATCAGTCCTGGGTGTTCTTTGGAAAGAATGATGCTAAAACTGAAACTCCAGTACATTGGCCACCTCATGCGAAGAGTTGACTCATTGGAAAAGACCCTGATGCTGGGAGGGAAAAGGGGATGACAGAGGATGAGACGGCTGGATGGCATCACCGACTTGATGGACATGGGTTTGGGTGAACTCCG
The DNA here is from genome assembly GCA_006410635.1 of Cephalophus harveyi. Lineage (NCBI taxonomy): Eukaryota > Metazoa > Chordata > Mammalia > Artiodactyla > Bovidae > Cephalophus > Cephalophus harveyi. Next base: position 170,177 of record SJYT01073221.1, on the reverse strand, counting down.
GGAGTTGGTGATGGACAGGGAGGCCTGGCGTGCTGCAATTCACGGGGTTGCAAAGAGTCAGACACGACTGAGTGACTGAACTGAACTGACACAAAGTTTACTAAAACTTTGTTAAAATGCTGCACTAAATATGGCAGCAAATTTGGAAACCTCAGCAGTGGCCACAGAACTGGGAAAGGTCAGTTTTCATTCCAATCCCAAAGAAAGGCAATGCCAAAGCATGTTCTAATTACCGCACAATTATACTCATCACACGCACAAGCAAAGTAAATCTTCTCCACGTGAGGTTTCAGCAGTACATGAACCAAGAACTTCCAGATGTTCAAGTTGGATTTAGAAATGGTAGACGAGCCAGAGATCAAATTTCCAGCTTCCATTGGATTATTGAAAAACAAGAGAGTTCCAGAAAAAGATCTACTCTTCTTTTACTGACTACGCCAAAGCCTCTGACTATGTGGGTCACAACACTGTGGAAAATTCCTCGAGATGGGAATACCAGACTACCTGACCTGCCTCCTGAGAAATCTGTATGCAGGTCAAGAAGCAACAGTTAGAACCAGACGTGCAACAACAGACTGGCTCCAAATTGGTAAAGGAATATGTCAAGGCTGGTATATTGTCACCCTGTTTATTTAATATGCAGAGTACATCATGCAAAATGCTGGACTATATGAAACACAAGCTGGAATCAAGATTGCCAGGGGGAATATCAATAGCCTCAGATATACAGATGACAAAACCTTTATGGCATAAAGCTAAGAGGAACTGAAGAGCTTCCTGATGAAAGTGAAAGAGGAGAGTGAGAAAAACTGGTTTAAACAAGACATCCAAAAAACGAAGATCATGTCATCCAGTCCCATCACTTCATGGAAAATAGATGGGGAAACAATGAAAACAGGGACCAACTTTATTTTCCTGGGCTCCAAAATCACTGCATTTGGTGACTGTAGCCATGAAATTAAAAGACACATGCTCCTTGGAAGAAACACTTTGACCAACCTAGACAGCATATTAAAAAGCAGAGTCATTACTTTGCCAACAAAGGTCCATCTAGTCAAAGCTATGTTTTTCCACTAGTCATGTTTTGGAGTAGATGCTTGAGAGTCCCTTGGACTGCAATGAGATCAATCTAGTCAATCCTAAATGAAATACATCCTGAATATACATTGGAAAGACTGATGCTGAAGCTCCAATATTTTGGCTACCTGATGTGAAGAACTGACTCATTGGAAAAGATTCTGATGCTGGCAAAGATTGAAGGCAGGAGGAGAAGGGGACAAAAGAGGATGAGGTGGTTGGATGGCATCACCAACTCAATGGACATGAGTTTGAGCAAGCTTCAGGAGTTGTTGATGAACAGGGAAGCCTCCCATGTTGCAGTCCACGGGGTGTCAAAGAGTCGGACACAACTGAGCAACTGAACTGACACAAAATTTATAGAAGCCTTGTTCAGAATATCCAAAAAATGTAAACAAACCAAATCCCTAGCAACCAATGAATTAAAAAATACCATATGGTAATTCCACTCAATGCAACATTTTTTTTTAAGAGAACCATCTTTAAAAAAAAAAATCATAGGATAATTGCTTTACAATGTGTTGGTTTTTGCCAACAACAACATACAACAAGGTGAATTAGCTATGTATATACACATATTCCATCTCCTTCCAACCTCCATCCTACCCACCCCACATCCCACCCTCTAAGTCATCACAGAGTACCGAGCAGCACTCCCTGTACTATACAGCAGATTTCTACTACTATTTTACGTACAATAATAAATATATATATATTTATATAAATATAGATGGGGAATATGCATCTATATGCATGTATATATGTATGTGTGTATATATATATATTTCAATGCTACTGTCTCAATTTATCCTACCCTTTCCTGCCCCAGCTGTGTCCACAAGTCCGCAAAGAGAACCATTCTATTTGCTGCTTGTAACTTACAAAAAAAGAAAAACATATACAATGCTAACTATATAATGGATGATTCTAGATCAACCACTAAAGAGATACTTTTATCCAGAGCACTGAGCCGTGATTGAGGTGGTGGCTCCGCTTACACGGACTCCTTGATCCCTGAGATCAAGAGGAAGAAACGTCGATGGACATCACATGACCATTTTTCCTTAAGGCGCCATCTCTTGACCACACATGTTAGACTGAGTAGACCTTCATCTCAGAATGGGCCATTTGGATTCTTCTCCTTCCTGATTTTTGAGATGTGGAATAGAAAGACATGGACACTGACAGTTCCATAAAAGAAAGGCTCACAAATGCCAATTGCAAAACTCTTTAGGGACTTCCCTGGTCGTCCAGTGGCAGAAACTACCCACTCCTGATACAGGAGTCCTGAGTTTGATCTCTGGTCAGGGAACTAGATCCCACATGCCACAACTAAAAGCCCACATGCCATAACAAAGTTCAGTTTCAGCCAAATAAGTAGATAAATATTGAAAACAATGACAAGTTTTTTGAGCTGTCCTTGGCTCTTTTGTCTGTTCTTTTAATCTTGTGGGGTATTTTATATCTTCCAAGGAAGCTGGCCATCATTTTTGGGCCGTTTAAACAATAGACATTTATTGTCTCCCAGTTCTGGAGGCTGCAAGTCTAAGACTGAGGTGTCAGCAGGGTTGGTTTCTTCTGAGGCCTCTCTCCTTGGCTAGAAGATGGCTGTCTTTTCCCTGTGTCTTCGCATGGTCTTCCCTCTGTGTGTGTCTGTGCCCTAATTTTCTCTACAGAACACCAATCCCATTGGACCAGGGTCCACCCACAACCTAAGTTTATCTTCACAACTCATTTAAATCTTTATCTCCAAATATAGTCATATTCTAAGATACTGGAGGTTAAGACTTGGACATGTGGATTTTGTGGAGGGGACACAATTCAGACCATATCTAATGGTCTAGTGTGTATTTGCCTGAGAGACAAAGCAACATTGAAAATTCCAATCATTGGCATGGCTGAGAAACTGGTATCCCTTCAGACTGGAGACCTATTCAGCATTTCTGATCCAAGTGTGGCTGCATTTTCTGCATTTTAACTGTGGCAACAGATGAATTACAGCCATGTGCTTCATTCGATGCTAGGTTACCATTACCTGGGAGTTTAATGAGTACTACTTCTTTCATGTAACTATGAGGTTTGAACATCAATTGTGACTGAGTCAATTCTTTCTTTGAAATCATCTTTAATTTTGAATTTTTATTCCTCCAATTGCTATTGAAAGCAGATCTTTATGACCAACATCAGGACCCTCATAATAGTTTCCTGTTTCACCCCTGTCCTCCAGTTTGCTCAGTTCTTGTTTCCTGTACATACCGAGCTTAGATTATTCTTCCCAAGAGACATTGTTCATTGTTCTTTCCATTTCTTGCAACCTTCAAAAGAGGTTCTCTCAGTTTAATCATCTGAAGATTAATCCTACAATTCTAATGTCATGCTAAGTGCATGTTTAGGACTTTAATTTCTATTGCTTCCAAAAATACCCCAAAAGCCTCTCTTCTGAATCCCCCTAGATCAAGTTCCTCTACTTTCTACTCACATATTTCCAAGCCCAAGTCTTTCCTTATATCACTCTATCTAGAATATCTCAAAAGGTCTCAGCTCTCAGGAGACTTATCATTATTTAAAAGAAAACTTGTCAGGCAGAGAAAAACAAATGTCATAAGATATTGTTTCTATGGGAAATCTAAAAAACGGTACAAATGAACATTTTTTAAAAAACAGAAAGAGTCAGATGTAGAAAATAAACAGATGTAGAAAATAAACAGATGTAGAAAATAAACAGATGTAGAAAATAAACTTATGGTTAGCAGTGGGGAATGGGGAAAGGGATAAATTAGGAGATTGGGATTGACATATACACACTACTAAATGCAAAATAGATAACTAATAAGAACCTACTGCATAGCACAAGGAACTCTACTCAACACTCTATAATGACCTATATGAAAAGAATCTGACAAACAGAGGATATATGTATATGTAACTGGAGAAGGGCATGGCAACCCACTCCAGTATTCTTGCCTAGAGAATTCCATGAACAGAGGAGACTGGTGGGCTACAGTCCATAGGGTCACAAAGAGTTGGACACAACTAAAGTGACTCAGCATACATGCATGCATATATACGTATAACTGATTCACTTTTGCTGTTTACCTAAAACTAACACAACACTGTAAGTAACTATACTCCAATAAAAATTGTTTTTAAAAAGTAAACTTTCTATTCAAATTTAACTTCCTCAAAAATATTTCCCCTGACCATTTTGTCTACAACAGTGCTTCATCTACTGATATCTTATCACCCTGCTTTGTTTTAATGGACAGGGAGGCCTGGCGTGCTGCAATTCACGGGGTTGCAAAGAGTCAGACACGACTGAGTGACTGAACTGAACTGACACAAAGTTTACTAAAACTTTGTTAAAATGCTGCACTAAATATGGCAGCAAATTTGGAAACCTCAGCAGTGGCCACAGAACTGGGAAAGGTCAGTTTTCATTCCAATCCCAAAGAAAGGCAATGCCAAAGCATGTTCTAATTACCGCACAATTATACTCATCACACGCACAAGCAAAGTAAATCTTCTCCACGTGAGGTTTCAGCAGTACATGAACCAAGAACTTCCAGATGTTCAAGTTGGATTTAGAAATGGTAGACGAGCCAGAGATCAAATTTCCAGCTTCCATTGGATTATTGAAAAACAAGAGAGTTCCAGAAAAAGATCTACTCTTCTTTTACTGACTACGCCAAAGCCTCTGACTATGTGGGTCACAACACTGTGGAAAATTCCTCACATGAACCAAGAACTTCCAGATGTTCAAGTTGGATTTAGAAATGGTAGACGAGCCAGAGATCAAATTTCCAGCTTCCATTGGATTATTGAAAAACAAGAGAGTTCCAGAAAAAGATCTACTCTTCTTTTACTGACTACGCCAAAGCCTCTGACTATGTGGGTCACAACACTGTGGAAAATTCCTCGAGATGGGAATACCAGACTACCTGACCTGCCTCCTGAGAAATCTGTATGCAGGTCAAGAAGCAACAGTTAGAACCAGACGTGCAACAACAGACTGGCTCCAAATTGGTAAAGGAATATGTCAAGGCTGGTATATTGTCACCCTGTTTATTTAATATGCAGAGTACATCATGCAAAATGCTGGACTATATGAAACACAAGCTGGAATCAAGATTGCCAGGGGGAATATCAATAGCCTCAGATATACAGATGACAAAACCTTTATGGCATAAAGCTAAGAGGAACTGAAGAGCTTCCTGATGAAAGTGAAAGAGGAGAGTGAGAAAAACTGGTTTAAACAAGACATCCAAAAAACGAAGATCATGTCATCCAGTCCCATCACTTCATGGAAAATAGATGGGGAAACAATGAAAACAGGGACCAACTTTATTTTCCTGGGCTCCAAAATCACTGCATTTGGTGACTGTAGCCATGAAATTAAAAGACACATGCTCCTTGGAAGAAACACTTTGACCAACCTAGACAGCATATTAAAAAGCAGAGTCATTACTTTGCCAACAAAGGTCCATCTAGTCAAAGCTATGTTTTTCCACTAGTCATGTTTTGGAGTAGATGCTTGAGAGTCCCTTGGACTGCAATGAGATCAATCTAGTCAATCCTAAATGAAATACATCCTGAATATACATTGGAAAGACTGATGCTGAAGCTCCAATATTTTGGCTACCTGATGTGAAGAACTGACTCATTGGAAAAGATTCTGATGCTGGCAAAGATTGAAGGCAGGAGGAGAAGGGGACAAAAGAGGATGAGGTGGTTGGATGGCATCACCAACTCAATGGACATGAGTTTGAGCAAGCTTCAGGAGTTGTTGATGAACAGGGAAGCCTCCCATGTTGCAGTCCACGGGGTGTCAAAGAGTCGGACACAACTGAGCAACTGAACTGACACAAAATTTATAGAAGCCTTGTTCAGAATATCCAAAAAATGTAAACAAACCAAATCCCTAGCAACCAATGAATTAAAAAATACCATATGGTAATTCCACTCAATGCAACATTTTTTTTTAAGAGAACCATCTTTAAAAAAAAAAATCATAGGATAATTGCTTTACAATGTGTTGGTTTTTGCCAACAACAACATACAACAAGGTGAATTAGCTATGTATATACACATATTCCATCTCCTTCCAACCTCCATCCTACCCACCCCACATCCCACCCTCTAAGTCATCACAGAGTACCGAGCAGCACTCCCTGTACTATACAGCAGATTTCTACTACTATTTTACGTACAATAATAAATATATATATATTTATATAAATATAGATGGGGAATATGCATCTATATGCATGTATATATGTATGTGTGTATATATATATATTTCAATGCTACTGTCTCAATTTATCCTACCCTTTCCTGCCCCAGCTGTGTCCACAAGTCCGCAAAGAGAACCATTCTATTTGCTGCTTGTAACTTACAAAAAAAGAAAAACATATACAATGCTAACTATATAATGGATGATTCTAGATCAACCACTAAAGAGATACTTTTATCCAGAGCACTGAGCCGTGATTGAGGTGGTGGCTCCGCTTACACGGACTCCTTGATCCCTGAGATCAAGAGGAAGAAACGTCGATGGACATCACATGACCATTTTTCCTTAAGGCGCCATCTCTTGACCACACATGTTAGACTGAGTAGACCTTCATCTCAGAATGGGCCATTTGGATTCTTCTCCTTCCTGATTTTTGAGATGTGGAATAGAAAGACATGGACACTGACAGTTCCATAAAAGAAAGGCTCACAAATGCCAATTGCAAAACTCTTTAGGGACTTCCCTGGTCGTCCAGTGGCAGAAACTACCCACTCCTGATACAGGAGTCCTGAGTTTGATCTCTGGTCAGGGAACTAGATCCCACATGCCACAACTAAAAGCCCACATGCCATAACAAAGTTCAGTTTCAGCCAAATAAGTAGATAAATATTGAAAACAATGACAAGTTTTTTGAGCTGTCCTTGGCTCTTTTGTCTGTTCTTTTAATCTTGTGGGGTATTTTATATCTTCCAAGGAAGCTGGCCATCATTTTTGGGCCGTTTAAACAATAGACATTTATTGTCTCCCAGTTCTGGAGGCTGCAAGTCTAAGACTGAGGTGTCAGCAGGGTTGGTTTCTTCTGAGGCCTCTCTCCTTGGCTTGTAGATGGCTGTCTTTTCCCTGTGTCTTCACATGGTCTTCCCTCTGTGTGTGTCTGTGCCCTAATTTTCTCTACAGAACACCAATCCCATTGGACCAGGGTCCACCCACAACCTAAGTTTATCTTCACAACTCATTTAAATCTTTATCTCCAAATATAGTCATATTCTAAGATACTGGAGGTTAAGACTTGGACATGTGGATTTTGTGGAGGGGACACAATTCAGACCATATCTAATGGTCTAGTGTGGATTTGCCTGAGAGACAAAGCAACATTGAAAATTCCAATCATTGGCATGGCTGAGAAACTGGTATCCCTTCAGACTGGAGACCTATTCAGCATTTCTGATCCAAGTGTGGCTGCATTTTCTGCATTTTAACTGTGGCAACAGATGAATTACAGCCATGTGCTTCATTCGATGCTAGGTTACCATTACCTGGGAGTTTAATGAGTACTACTTCTTTCATGTAACTATGAGGTTTGAACATCAATTGTGACTGAGTCAATTCTTTCTTTGAAATCATCTTTAATTTTGAATTTTTATTCCTCCAATTGCTATTGAAAGCAGATCTTTATGACCAACATCAGGACCCTCATAATAGTTTCCTGTTTCACCCCTGGCCTCCAGTTTGCTCAGTTCTTGTTTCCTGTACATACCGAGCTTAGATTATTCTTCCCAAGAGACATTGTTCATTGTTCTTTCCATTTCTTGCAACCTTCAAAAGAGGTTCTCTCAGCTTAATCATCTTAAGATTAATCCTACAATTCTAATGTCATGCTAAGTGCATGTTTAGGACTTTAATTTCTATTGCTTCCAAAAATACCCCAAAAGCCTCTCTTCTGAATCCCCCTAGATCAAGTTCCTCTACTTTCTACTCACATATTTCCAAGCCCAAGTCTTTCCTTATATCACTCTATCTAGAATATCTCAAAAGGTCTCAGCTCTCAGGAGATTTATCATTACTTAAAAGAAAACTTGTCAGGCAGAGAAAAACAAATGTCATAAGATATTGTTTCTATGGGAAATCTAAAAAACGGTACAAATGAACTTTTTTTACAAAACAGAAAGAGTCACAGATGTAGAAAAAAAACTTATGGTTTGCAGTGGGGAATGGGGAAAGGGATAAATTAGGAGATTGGGATTAACATATACACACTACTATATGCAAAATAGATAACTAATAAGAACCTACTGCATAGCACAAGGAACTCTACTCAACACTCTATAATGATCTATATGAAAAGAATCTGAAAAACAGAGGATATATGTATACATAACTGGAGAAGGGCATGGCAACCCACTCCAGTATTCTTGCCTAGAGAATTCCATGAACAGAGGAGACTGGTGGGCTACAGTCCATAGGGTCACAAAGAGTTGGACACAACTAAAGTGACTCAGCATACATGCACGCATATATACGTATAACTGATTCACTTTTGCTGTTTACCTAAAACTAACACAACATTGTAAGTAACTATACTCCAATAAAAATTGTTTTTAAAAAGTTAACTTTCTATTCAAATTTAACGTCCTCAAAAATATTTCCCCTGACCATTTTGTCTACAACAGTGCTTCATCTACTGATATCTTATCACCCTGCTTTGTTTTTCTTTAGGGTGCTATTATTGGCTGAATTCTGTTTCCCTCAAAAATTCCTGTGCTGAAGTCTTTTTTTTTAATATTTTAATTGGAGGCTAAATAATTTAAAATATTTTAATGGTTTTTGGCATACAATGATATGAATCAGCCATGGGTGTACATGTGTTCCCCATTCTGAACTCCCCCCCCACTTCCCTCCCCATCCCATCCCTCAGGGTCATCCTAGCGCATCGGCCTGAGCACCCTTTCTCGTACATCGAACCTGGACTGATGATTGATTTCATATATGGTAAAATCACTGCAGATGGTGACTGCAGCCATGAAATTAAAAGACGCTTACTCCTTGGAAGAAAATTTATGACCAACCTAGATAGCATATTCAAAAGCAGAGACATTGTTTTGCCAAAAATGGTCCGTCTAGTCAAGGCCATGGTTTTTCTAGTGCTCATTTATGGATGTGAGAGTTGTATTGTGAAGAAAGCTGAGCACCAAAGAACTGATGCTTTTGAACTGTGGTGTTGGAGAAGACTCTTGAGAGTCCCTTGGACTGCAAGGAGATCCAACCAGTCCATCCTAAAGGACATCAGTCTTGGGTGTCCATTGGAAGGACTGATGCTGAAGCTGAAACTCCAATACTTTGGCCATCTCATGCAAAGAGTTGACTCATTTGAAAAGACTCTGATGCTGGGAGGGATTGGGGGCAGGAGAAGAAGGGGACAACAGAGGATGAGATGGCTGGATGGCATCACCGACTCGATGGACATGAGTTTGACTGAACCCCAGGAGTTGGTGATGGACAGGGAGGCCTGGCCTGATGCAATTCATGGGGTCGCAAAGAGTCAGACACACGACTGAGCAACTGAACTGAACTGAATGTAAGAAGTTAATAAATAATAATTATATAAATATTGTTATGACATTGCAATTTATGGAGAATAACACTATCTATGACAATGTCCTTCTTTTGGTGATATAAATATATGTATAACTGAGTTTATTTATGTCATAAGTAATTAAATTCTCTATTATTTTGTTAGTTATGAATGCTCATGAATAGGAAGCCATATTTGATGTCATAACTAAGCCATAGGTAAAATTTAATCACATACAAGTTTACTTTTTTCACCTTTGCCTCAATTTAGAAATACAGCAAACAACACCTGCTTCTATATAAACAAACTTCATTAACTTTTCCATTATGTGAAGCTGCCACTCACTGAAGTTCTGCTTTCTAAAATTTCTCCATTCTGTAATTTATCCCATAATTCATCTAAACACCATAGTCACTTACTGGCCACTTGATAAAATTATGTTTAAAATATTAATAAACATAGTAGTTCTTATTATCTATATTTCATTCAGATTCATGTTCAAATGCCAAATTTTGATAAAAGACGTTAGCAATGACTTTAGCTAAAATTGAATATTTTTTGGTAAAAATATTATACAGTTACCTATTTTATGCTTTAATAAATCTTTTTTAATGACAACATATTATGCAACCTAATTTTTTGTTTATCATCTGGGTTCTCTACTGGAATAGAAGGTCATTCATTGAAGGCAAGTGCATTACCTACTTTGTGAACTATTCTATCTCCTAGAACTGTGGTGTTGGAGAAGACTCTTGAGAGTCCGTTGGACTACAAGGAGATCCAACCAGTCCATTCTAAAGGAGATCAGCCCTGGGTTTTCTTTGGAAGGAATGATGCTGAAGCTTAAACTATAGTACTTTGGCCACCTCATGCGAAGAGTTGACTCATTGGAAAAGACTCTGATGCTGGGAGGGATTGGGGACAGGAGGAAAAAGGGATGACAGAAGATGAGATGGCTGGATGGCATCACCGACTCAATGGACGTGAGTTTGAGTGAACTCCAGGAGATGGTGATGGACAGGGAGGCCTGGCATGCTGCGATTCATGGGGTCGCAAAGAGTCGGACACGACTGAGTGACTGAACTGAACTGAACTGATATGACAAAACTGGCTGATGCATAATAGTCTCTAAAAGCATTTGTAGACAGAACAAATGAAAGAATCACTGGAGAATGAGAAAGTTTTGTCCAGTGGCCTCTGCTGAGTTTCTGTGAAATAAAAGTCTGCTTGTCTTCTATTATAGCACAGCTTAAAACCAAGGATTATGCTTGAGAAAATGAGGGAAATACTCCCACAAAAATACAAGCATAAATTATGTTGAGAAAGGGAGCAAAATCTGAGTTTTAACTAAATTAAGTATTGGAAAAATAATTTGAGGGTTGGGAGGATATAATATCATTGGCAAATATTCAAATACATATAGATGAGAGAAATAGAATATAGCATATTCACAATTAGAAATGGAAATCCTTCATATAAAGAGTCCACCAACCATTTCATTCCTATTGACAGAAATAATAATGCAGGTGTAAATAATCAATTAATAGTAATTATACTGAATAATATTAAAAAGACATAGAACAGAGATATCCTGTACTGGAAAGACTCGATCTTGGCACTATCTGTGTATGGTTTGATCAAGTTATATAGTTTTCTAAATTTCAATTCATTAACAAATCAGAAATATAAACACTTATTGAAATGATTAAATGGGATCATGCACAGAAAGTATGTGTGAAAGAGACCAATGGCAACAATGTATATTCTATGATTTCTCCCTATTATTAGCAACACAAATACCCTACATTTCCAGCTTGTCTTTTATTTAAATGAGGCACTTTGACTAAGTTCTAAGCAATGGAATGTCAGCCTGAATTAGAAACTGGACATCCAGACCTTGTTTGTTACACTTCTCATGGACTCTTTTCTTCTTTCATCTTGCTGGAGTGAAAGTAACATGAGCCCTAGGGTATCTTCATAAGCCACGTGTTGAAGGCAGCAGGTCCTCTGACAGCCTTTATTCCTGAATGTCCCTGTGGAGCAAGGGAGTCCTGTATATCTGTTCACTCAGTCATTATCATAAAGTGAGCAACAAGTAAACTTAGAATGTTTTTATTTCACTTTATCTTTGGGACTTTTTTTTCTTGCAGATACAAGATCCTCTTAACATGACACTTACAAAAATATGATATATTGAACATAATAAATAGTAGTCAGTGGTTAGTTTTATCACCTATTTATGCCATAACACACTGCATTTTTCTTATTAAGTTGCCCAAATATTTAGGCACAATTTATTTCATGGACAGAGACAGCATCATGAAAATCTTTGAAATATCAGTTTCTGGATACTGTCAAAACATCTTGTGTTACAGAATACAGCCTACCTTCCATATTCCTTAGTTCTGTATCTGTGGATGAGCAAAGCACAGATATGGAGAATCGACTGTACTACACCACTCTGTGTAAGCTACTTGAGTATCCACAGAATTTGGTGTCTGCAGGGGTACTAGTAAAAATTCCCAGAAATATGGGGGGATGATTGGATAGCATTATTTCTAATGTGAAGCTTAAGTTATCAATGAAAATTGCCATGGACTTGTGGATTTTTGATGATTAGTTAGTATTGAGTGTCCAGATTAACTTGTTACTTAAGGGATTTATTCTGAAAAACTTGAGATATCATGTCATTCAAGTACTCAGTAGAACAAAATTTCCTTAATTTAATGTCATGGTAGACTATATTTAAAATGAATGACAAAACTATTTTACTAATGTTTGTTGTTCAGTCATTAAGTCGTGTCTGACTCTGCAACCTCATGGACTTAATACACCACAATCTCCTAGAGTTTGCTCAAATTTATGTCCATTGAGTTGGTGGTGCTGTCTAACCACCTCATCTTTTGCTGCCCCCTTCTCTTTTGACTTCAGTCCTTTGCAACATCAGTGTATTTTCCAGCGAGTCAGCTCTTTGCATCAAGGGGCCAAAGTATTGAAGCTTTAGCATAAGTCCTTCCAATGAATATTCAGGGTTGATTTCCTTTTGGATTGACTGGTTTGATCTTGCTGTCCACAGAACTCTCAAAAATCTTCTCCAGCATAACAGTTCAAAAACATCAATTCTTTGGGGACCGATCTTCTTTATGGTCCAACTCTCACATCCATAAATGACTACTTGATAAACCATAGCTTTGACTATATGGAACTTTGTTGGCAAAGTGATGTCTCTATTTTTTAATACACTGTCTAGGTTTGTCATAGTTTTCCTTCCAAGGAGCAAGTGTCTTTTAATTTCATGGCTACAATCACCATCCACAGTGATTCTGGAGCCCAAAAAAAATCAAATCTACCACTACTTCCAAGTTTTTCTCTTCTATTAGCTATGAAGTGATGGGACTGGATGCCATGATTATAGCTTATTTTTATGAGTTCATTAATATATGCATCCATTATAAATTTATGCACCAAATATATAAATAAGCTATAATATTTTATAGTAATTATTAGTTACTTTCATAACGAGAGGAAAGTAAGGAACATTAACTCTGAGTATATTATTTATTTAACCATAATTTATCTAAACCCTCCTCTGTCACTTATCCAATGGAGGCTTCTCAATCATTTATAGGCTTGTTTTCCTTCACATATATTTAGAGACTGTAAGAAAAAAAACTCATTTTATTTTTTATTCTATAAAATATCAACAAAAATAATATTTAAATAGAATAAAATTTTAAAAGAGTGTAAACATTCCTAAGTCTTACGAAAACATATGAGCAGGAAGAGATGGGGATCAGGCAACACTGCAGCATTTACTTATTAATTAAATTTTATTTGCTGAAAATAACCCCAGCCTTTAATACCTAAAGAAATTGAAACACTATAAGTACTTTATTTTATGTTAGAACATTGCATTCATTCAAGTAAAGTCATCCTCAATCTTTTGCAAGACTCTCAGGTGGTATTCTGTCCTTCAAATAGCTTCAGAGGCTCAAAGTCATAGGTTGATAACAAATTTGTCAATAAGTATTTGTGATAGTAAATGCATTTAGCGCAAAATGAAATTGTGGATATTCAATTATATAGTAATTAACATTGCTGATTTGTTTTACTACTTGAAAGACAGCCCCAACTTTCACAGATTAACAACACGCCATCTGTATCCAAGCTTGACACTAATTGCCAGTAAAACAAACATTGATGATCATTTTCCAAACTTGCAAAATTCAAGTTGTAATCAAATTCAAGGAGGTCATTTTCCTGCAACTTTAACATAATCCTGTAACTAAAGTACGTTGAAGATATAATTTTTCCTTTGAGTTTTAACCATTAGGATTTTGAATAACAGTTGATAATAAACTTATTACATTGCATTTTAAATTTCAGTATATCAACTGTTTGTTTACATGCATGTATGCACTAGCATTCTTCTGAGTTCATCAAAAATAATTAATACATGGTTCTCTTGTTAATAGCAAATCTTAATTATTTGTTCCCTAATTTCCATAAATAAACTCAAATTTTAATACAATTGCTAATATGGAAAATTAATTATTTCCTCATTATAGTTCTATTCTCAAAAGGTTGCATTTCACCCAAATAGAAAAATATGTTCCAATGTGCAAACACTGAGGAAAACTAGGCATATGATTAGAAAAATCAAGTTTAAATAATGGACTAAGGGAGCCTAGGGTGATATAACAAGTCTCCTCACAGTTTCCAGGCAAATGTGGGATAGTAGAAGCCATGTTCCCCTAGGGCTACGGTAACCTATAGTAACAATCCTTTGAATGCTTCAGTGTTTACTCACTCAGTCAAGTCCAACCCTTTGCAATCCTCTGGCTGTAGATCACAGTTCCTCTGTTCATGTGATTTTTCAGGCAAGAATACTGGAGTGGGTTGCCATTTCTTCCTCCAGGGCATCTTCCCAACCCAGAGGTTGAATCCAAATCTCCTGGGTCTCTTTACTGCAGGTGGATTCTTTACCCATTGAGCCATTGGAGCAGACTAGATGCCAAATAAACGCAAAACATGATCTAATCCTAGAGGAAGCAATTTTGTACAGAAATCAAAAAGGGTAATGTTAAATTTCTAGACCACTGGAATAGAAAGTCCCAAGTTCCAGAGCTCGAAAACATTGAGAATGAAGTAGAGTACAAAATAGGATGGAAAGCTATTGTCACATTACTTTCTAGACTGTTTTCCATTTACTGGATGATTGAGGTGTTTGAATCTTGATCTGGAAGAATACCCAGTAGAAACTAAGAGGCAGACAGTGCAGCCAAGAGAAATGTGAATTATGAACAATAAATGAAATCAATCACTCATGGAAAGGGATCTAATACAGAACTAGGAGGTCATTAAGGAAGTAGAACCTAGATACATCCACACCCAGATGCAATGTAGACTTCTGACTCAGTAAACCACAGCACACCTGGAACTCATTTATGAAACCTTAGCTTAGCAACCAATCAGCTGCTAAGGAGTAACTGAATGCCTTCTGACACCAATTATACTTCTGCAAAGCAACTTATATACTTCTCTGCAATGTCTTTGTCCACTGCCTTGTTAACTTGCCTCAGAGAACATTGCAGTTGTTACTGGAATTTGTGCCTCCTGAATTACAGTTCCAATGACTCCAAATAGACTCTTTTCTTATTTGCAGGC